>JBBPDI010072186.1:0-16349 GCA_037974545.1 Cucumis variabilis | reverse complement strand
AGAATATGTAAAGATGTGCTAATCTCAATTTAATTTAATATCTAAAATATTAATTATCATCTTAAACATCAATTCTTTCAATAATTGAACTAATCAAAGAAAGAGACTGTCAAATAAATATTTAAAACTTTTACTTTAATAATCCCATAAATTTTATTTTTTAAATAAATATCATTTAATAAATTATGAATTTGTTCACAGTTATTAAACTGTCCAAAAAGAGACTAATATATGATTCCAGTATTTGTTATGTTAAACAAACAAAAAGATATATTTCTTTGATTAACTATATGTTACAAAATTGGCTAAACCATTATAACTTTAACCAAAATAGTTTAAAGTTTGAAACTCCCACTCCTAAATGTTATAAACTAAAAGACAAATTTTCTATCAACCTATACCAAAATAGTTTTTATTTTGAAAATTTTGAAAATCGAGTGGAAGAATAATAACAAAAATAATAAAAGCTATAAACAAAAATGAACATGGACATGAAATTCCACTCATCGAAATTGATTAATTTTTTTATTTTTTTTAAAAAAACTAACCTATAAAATGTTTGTTATTATAGATAAAATGAGGTTTTAAATATAGTCAAATGAAGTAACATATTTATAAATATAGAAAAAATATTTAACTCTCTATAAATCATAGAAAAATTTACTTTTTTTGTCATTTAAAACAATTTAAAAATAAATAAATAAAAGTTGAAAAAAAATTACAAATATTTTTTTATTTAAAGCAAAAGAAAAAAAGGGAAAAAAAACTCTTTAACAACATTAAGAAATTAATTTTATGGTGAATATAATTGCGTAATTGAAACATATGTTACATCTAATTTTGTTCTTTAATAATATAGTAAAATGTTACATATAATTTTAATATATATATTGATTCTGAGTTATCAATTTGAATATGACATACCCATGAAGGTCACTTGACCCCACAATATTTGTTCCCATAAATAAATAAAGGATAATATATAGAATCTCAATTTTTTGGAAAAAAGAAAAGTAACGTATAAACAAATTATTTCAATTAATAAAGAACGCGCATTGAAGCCAAAAGAGAAAGTAGACAAAATTAATAATTTTAATACTAATCATAATAATACAGAAAAAAAAAGGTAGGAGAGAAATCAAAGGAAAATGACCCTTTAAAGACTTTTTTTTCTCTTTAAATTAATTAATTAATTAATTTACTAACAATAATAATAACTTTTCTTTCATTATATTGAATGGTAGACTAGCTTTTTCCTTTATTTTTATTGCATAAAAAAAATCTTAATTTAGGGACGCGTTTATTTTAAATTTAGCGTTCAAATTATTTCATTATCATTCTCTACTTTACGTTTCTTTTTCAAGTATTTCCCTCCTTTAATTGGAAGCTTACCAAATGTTTACATCATTGATGGGACAAATATTCCGATAAACATATTAAGAATAAGTCCCTCAATACTAATTATTATTGGTCCTCTAATTGAATTTAATTTTAAATTTCTCTAAGATTAGAAAATATCACAGGATCTTAAATCAATTTTCTAATATATATATTATTATAATTTCGTATAGTAACTATAATTTCTATTTCTAGTTCTCTTCCTATCTATAGTTCTAATACCTTAAGCTTTCTACCTTCTTATAGTTTTAATATCTTGTTTTGGCGTTGAAATTTTTTTCTCTGTTTTATTGGGTAATACTTTTCTTTAAAAGTACAAATCCTTCAACATATATACTATTATACTATTATTGGAACATGAAGATTAGGTAAATTTTGATTGATGATTTGTTGCATATATTAAAACAATATTATAGTTGTTTAAATTTGTTTAAATAATATATTTTTAATTGTTATCTAAAAAGCTAGCTCTGAATCATTGTAAACATATGATTCAAACTAATATTAAAAATAACTTTCAAATAATTAAACATATTAAATAATACAAATATATTACAAAAAGTATTGATTATAAATTTAAAACGTTAATATTATTTGATTTGGTTTAAGTTTTTGAAAATTACCACGATTTTCAATTTTACGAGGATAAATAGAATATTAAATTGACATCGATTATCTTTGTGCGTTAATTATCAATTTATACATAAATATTACTCTAACTCATTAATGTGAATTACTTCAACTATGTGTAGTTAACAATTAAGAAATGTGTGGTTCTTGGAATCTTTTCATTTTTTATTAAAAAAAAAGTACCACTATGATGTAACCAAAAACAACAAAAGTGAATGAAAGATGGAACCATGAGGAGAATTTTGTAGGAAAAGGATCAAGAGCTTCAATGATCTCTATTATGTGTTTTACTGAAAATGGAAACATTGCAAGTATTTATGGATCGATTAAAAAACACAATTAATTACCCACCGACTAAACCACTAATGCACAATAGCCTTAAAATTCTTCTTTAATAAATACCACTTAGTCATTAGACCACTAACTCCTAAATAAATGTCAGTTTCCTAAATAAAAGCCAATAACATTAATTTTAAAAAAAACACTTAATTCACTAACAAATTAAGGCTTGCACTAATTTTAGACATATAATCAACAAAGATAAGGTCCACTCTTAGTTCTTCCAAGCTTGAATTTATCAAGAGCCTCGCTAAATATATCAACTTGTTCCTTGGAATGTATCTTCTAACATTGGATGTATTACGTCAAGACTTTTCCATGAACAAAGTGAAAAAAATGTGTTGCTGTAATAACAAAAAAAAACGACATAGCTAACCAAATCATGCAAAAAAAAAAAAAAAAAAATAAGCATGCAAATTTCAAAAGAAAAAGCTTCAAAAGAGAAGAACTCTGGCAAATAAAAATTGTGCTTAGACCAATATATATTTAGATGTTTTTAATAGAACAATAAAATAGAAGATTGATCCTCTTATCTCTAAGAGCGAGGATCATTTTAATATACAACTGAACCAACTCACATAGCATATGATGCAAATATCTTTCATTTTCTATATACATTTTTTCTATCAATTTTTAAGGATCCTCCCCTTCTATTTGACTAGAAAATAATAATACGTTTGGTAAATCAATCACTACTTAATTTAATTAAATATATCAAATTAATTAACCTCTCTTCTTCTTAAAATAACATTTCACAGATAATTAAAAGTGAAAAAATTTTCCTAAATTACTGGTTGTGGTTTTATTGTGATGAGATGTTTGTTCAAAGATGTGTTATAGTAAACTTTAAGTGTGTGACTTGGTTGGCGATTAGAATACGAGTATGACAGGCGCTCTCCTATCTATGCATTTGCTGATTTTCAAATGATAAACATATAGTACACGTTTTTCTATTGTTTGCCTAAGGGTCGAACACAGGAAATTTCTATCAAACCATAGTTATAAATTCCAATTCTCATCTAGGTGGTATACAATTCTATACAGTATAAAGTAAGTGCGTGTTCGTATATTAAAATTACTATCTACACTAGAGATTCTGTAAAGGCCAGTGACAAGAAATGTGGGAGAATATGGAAAGTGAACTAACTTGTATTAAGAAAGTGTGAAGGAAAGTCACTGCCTTTGAGGCAATTAAATCATGTGGTAGTCTTTGACATCTATTAATCATTTTCTAATTAAGAGCGAACACCTCTCAGTGTCTAAACGCCGCGCTTACTCGCCTCTCAGGATGCAAGTGATAAAGATTAACTAAACGATTGCTATCTACATTTCATTATTTAATAAGAATCTCATTACCTCTCTTTTGAGGGTGACAACCTCTCGACGCTAAGCTACCACACTTGTTCTCCTTTTGGAACACAAATGATAAAGGTTTAGTTGCTAGAATGTAATTTGTCTCCAAGCTCTCCTTCCTGTGCGCGTTTACCTATGTCCTTAATTGCTATTTGCTCTCTCGAGTAGTTGGCGACAAATATTGGTCATGCTATAGTAAAGCTAGGCTAAACGCACGATGAGCCTTATAAGCTAAATATCTTATCAAGAACTTATCAGAAGCCTAAACTACTTATAACACTTTAACAAATGAACATTAAAGAGATGATGGATTGAAAAGGAATAAAGTTACAATGTATTAAAGAATGTAGCATGCATTTGGCCACTAAACAATATAAAATTCATACATTACAATGAAATACAAAATAGGAAGTAAAGAGATGAAATTCGAACCACAGAATGCCTAAGCATTCTTTGGTTCTTTTATAAGTTAGGGGGACTCTCTCTCTAATCTTTCTCTAAGCTCTCACTTACAAGATTGACCGGAGAAGCGAGAAGAACTTTTACAGAAGACAGAAATGCTAGTTCTTTCTGCTGGCTGTCATGAAGCTCTTTAGGTTTTGGTCCATTCAGATCATCCTTGTATATGGTAGGGATAAAGTTCTTTTATATGCTACTTTGGATGAGAAGCTTTCTATATATATGTACGTATTAGTGGGAGTCGAAAAAAGAGAAATACAACCGAATAAGTTAATGATGAAGTTTTTTTTTTTTTTTTTTTATCTTGAGGTCATGATTTGAATTTCCTCAGGCTGTTTAAATACGCAATCTTAACTAGGGTTGAAGGTTTAGTTACTGTACGGTTAGGGTTGTGCCAAATTAAATGAGGCATGATAAGCCTGGCAGACTACTTGTGGCTCCAGGTATGGTGTACTCATTTCATCTTGGAAGTTTAATGTGCATGAAATGATGTACACTATTTTCTAAAAACTAACACTTTCTTATGAAGCCTATTCTTAGCTTTACTTATACGAGAAGGTCAGAATACCTAATGTATTTTCAAATCTTCTCAGAAACTGACTTTATCTTAATTGTCTTATCCCATTGGCCTATAGCTTTCTAGTTTAGCGTGCAGTTTCCCACTATAAGATTAAAGAATATACAAAAATTGAATACAAAGCTGATTTACAAGTATAAAAAATACTTACCCAGGTAAAAAGGTATAAGTAAATATGTACACCAATATAAGGATGCAAGTTTAAAAAAATTGGAAGAATTATACATTATAGATGCATCAAATGCGTTTAGGTTCTTTGGCAAGGAAAATCTATGGTACCATCGCTTCTGCTCTGTGTAGTTTTCCTGATCGCATCATTTTTGAACTCCATATATCATTCGCATCATGACACTCAGCATCATGATTTCTCATTGCAATAAGTCTTTGCTCCCAATAATTCATCGCAATGCTCAAATGATCTTTCTTGGTTCTTATCGTGCAGCTAAATGAAACATGAATCTCATTAGCTAGCGCGAGAACACTTTTATTGATGATTTCATAGAGGTTCTCATTTTTATTTGTGACCAACCACATCCATTAAGATCTCTCTTGGTCATCCACCGAAAGATACACTGATCCTGGGGTTGGTTCAAGAAATCACAGATTACTCTGGTACCTTGAACCTCTTCGCGTGATTTTTGGCTAATCAAGTAATTTACTAAGATCAAATGCTTTGACCAAAGTTAAAGTAAGACTCTACTCTAATATCTGAAAAATTAGTTTCCTAACAATGATGCCAAGATCTTGGATTTTGGGTGGTTTGTGTTTGACAAACCAGGACTTAGTAGTTTTTCCTCTGTACAGTGCAATTGCAAAACGTCATGAAATAGGATCATCGCTTAAGATGGTCTCCTTACCTTTTTGTATTGTGTGCATACTCCTACTGCTCGCCTAAATATAAGCGAACAATAGGTTTACTTGGGTGATCTAGGGTCGAACATAGGAAATTGGTTCCAGACATTAGTTCTAGAGTCTACTTATCATTTAGGCAATGTAACAAATGAGTTTAAAATAATGTAAATAAAACTAAGAATAGTTACTTACACCAAAAGACATATGCATAAGTGAAAAAATTATGGCAAGATGGAGGATAGAATGAACTAACTTGTATATGAGAGAATGGTGAAGGAAGGGCTCATGCTATCAAGCGAATAAGCTATATAACTACCTCGATGCGATATAACCCACCAAGCTATCTTATGATTAAGGTGTACTCCTTTTGAAGTATTGAACGTTACACTTGGTCTCCTTCCGGTATCCAAATGACTAAGATTGACTAAATAGTTTATATCTAGAAATATTTCTTTATTATACTTAGAGTGCTTCACATTTAAGGACAACAACCTTTCAATGCTCATTATCCAAACTTGTTCGCCTTTCAAGATACAAATGAAGGAAGGCATCTCACAAGGTAGAGAAAACTCTTCCTTACGTGTGTTAGCCATGTCCTTGCTACTCATCTTCTCAGGTAGTTGGCGACATACACTGGCCAAGTGTAAAATGTAGCTCAGCTAACACACTAAGTGGTATAGATAAATATTACATATCGCAAACAAATCATAAACCTAAACTGCCAATAATTCTAAGATAGATGAACGTAGAGGCACGGATAGATAGAAAAGTGTATAAAGATACAATGTATTAAAGAATGAAAGCCTTAAGCTAATGTACAATATGAATGAATACAATGTCAAGATATAGTAAAATGGAAAGAGGAAAAAAAGAAAATACAAGTTAGGGGGAAGTGATGGACGACTCTTCTCCTTCCACACTCAAAGCTTTCGCATTACAATATGGTCAAAGAAGATGATGGAGTGCTATACACACGATAATGAGGCTAATCCTTGCCACCAACTCTCTAGATTTTAGCCCATGTAGGTCCTCTTTGTGCTCATATGGGCATGTCACCCGACATATCGCCCGTTCAGGCATCTGGCCCATTCCGACATCTCTTTCTTTAAAGGGGGTGGTGTTCTTTTATAGGCAAGTTAGGCAAAAAACTTCTATTCCTCTAAGATTGTCAACGTTGATTTTGGTCCTCTAAGGCCACATCACTTCAACTACCATTCTTGTCCTCTAATGAGTCTATCTCGCATGATGACGTGGTTCCTTCCTTTCTCTTCATCCTGCATTTAGACATGAAAACCTTGTAAAATAGGCATAATACTTATGTAAAGTGTATTTCTAAATACTTATGTATTTACAACGTAAGTTACATGTCCCGATCATCTTCTTATGTGTTTTGACCTCATTATTCTAATAAAAGAGGTTGTAATGATGGGTATTTTTACACGTTTTGACCATTGTACAATATGAACATCATACAATGTAAAAAAATACAAAAATAGAAAAATAGAAAAGATATTACAAGTTAGGGGGAGATGGGGATGAGATATTCTTGACTCAAACTGCAAGCTTTCACTCCACAGACTTACCGGAGAAGATGAAGATGTGCTTTACAGATGGTGGTGAGGCTAATCCTTGCCACCAATTCTTTAGGTTTCTACCTACCTCTTCAACAAGGGGGTAATTGTCTGTTCAGGCGGCTGGCCGGTCTATTTAGATGTCTAGCCACATTTTTTTATGGTGATAATGACGGAAATGGTAGACATGCGTAGTGGAATTAGGATCAAATTTTTACTCTAATTGTAACTAAACAAGTTTAGTGATTAACATATATAAAAAACCCTAAAATAACATAGATAGGGTTAAAAGAAAAACATACCTTTGAAGTTTTTCATCTCTTGTATTCTCTTCATGAATTTAAATTCAGCACAACCACTAGAGTTTACCCACTATTCTCCGAACTTGGAAGCGAGTTGTGTGACTAAAAATGGTAAAAAAATATGAGAGATGATATATTTGAAAGAACCTAACCTTTTTGTTTTTCTCTTTTTTATTTATTTTTATTTTTTTTATGTTGAGAGTCTCAAATGAAAAGAGTTCTTGGTTTTATTTTGTAATTCTCAATTACAAAATTAATTTTCAATTTTAAATCCAAGAGTCATTTCACCTTTGCATAAAACTTGTTAACAAGCAAACTACATGCAAGAGCTTCCCTATCTCACCACTTGGCATTCTAAGTAGGGTTGGTGTCTTGCATGCAATAAGTAACTTGCATATCAAATGCAAGTGATAAGCTTGCCAAATCTCAACAAGTGTTATTATTTAAATTAGTTTAAGGACAATATGGTAATTCAACATTTAAATCAAATTCAAAGTTTGACATTTTCAAGTCCAAAGTCAACATTTTGACTTTTAACCATGTTGTTCATCTTGACTAATTTTAACCTTCCAAGCATGAATCCGTATTCATTTCTCCAAAATTCAAATCACATTTGAATATAAAGTCAGTTAAAGTTTGATTTTTCAAAGTCAAAAGTTAACATTTTGACTTTTTACATCTTTGACCTTTTTCATCAATTTCGAGCTTCCAAATATGAATCCATATTCATATATAAACCACATTTAAACATGAAGCTCTAGTTTAAGTTATAACCGATGACTATATCAGATATATTTGTCGGTTTCTCTCTCTTTACCTAATTCAAAGAATTCGAATTATTCATTCATAATGTTCTAAGTTGATTCCTTGTGAGCTAGCGGAGGAACCTAATGGACCTATAAATCATGGACTCTAACGATTCGAGATTAACTGGCTAAACTCTTTTAGACCGAGTTAATCAACCTTCCTTAACTAACAGGTCATTCCACTAAAGTTCCGTAGTTGCACTCCCCTCACTAATGATAAGTAAGTTAATCATTCACAGGTTGTTCATAATCTCAGCTAGGTTAAAGTACGGTTTTACCCTCAAGATTATATCTTTTCTCTTTAAGTCCCACTATTCCACTATTGAACAATTGGTTTAAGGTCCAACCTTTAAACTGAATCCCTCTCGAGCCAATGAAAGGGTGGGGCCCCTTGTTCAAGACATGGATTCAATCCTTAAGGGAATAACGTATCTACTAACCCTACAGTGGATAGGAGTGAATTCCGTCCTGCACCCTATATCTCTAACTATCAATAATGACTTTATTGAATAGAATATGATTACAAACTACGAGTTTTAGGACATAAATTCCAACAGATACATCCTCTTATATAGGCATATTTCCATGGAAAATTTATCTTTCTGACCATGTCAGTGCCAAAATTTATCTTTTTCGTTAAGTGACATCATTCCATCTGCCATTTTTGTCATATAGAAAATTTCTTCTCCCATGGAGATTTGGTCTTCTCACCTCATCTTTGCATGAGTTCCTCTACGATTTGCTAGCTTATTCTTTTGTTAATAATCCAGCGTTTAGACAACAAAAATATGGTAAAGCAGGCATCAAACTTATGTAAAATGTATTTTTAATTAATTATGTATTTACAACATAAACTACACGTTTTGGCACACTTACCACACGTTTTGATCCCATTATTCTACCTAAAGGTCCAAAATAATTTGTATTTCTACAAGTTATCACACCTCAACAACAGCAGACCAGCACCACTACTTCATCTTCCTCCTCATCCATAGAAACCCTTCTCTACAAGTATGTGTAGAGGAATGATCCCTTCTGCTGAGCCAAGCTACATCAATTAGATCCATCCCAAGAAATACTGAAACGCCAAACAAGATGGAAGGATATGGGTAAGGGAAATGTCTATCTGTGACACTCAGAAGTAGGAGGAATTTGACTATCCGCGATCTTGACCCTGAACGTAGAAATCCCATTTCTAGTCCTAATGTCAAGAATGACACTCCAAGTAATGTTTCTAATCTCTTTGATATCTCTTTAACTAATAATACTTCTTTCTTGCAGAAAAATGACGTTAAGAAAAATAAAAAAGTGAAGAGCACTAGACGAGATGAAGAACGTGGTGAAGCGTCTAAAAAGGCAAAAAGCTCCAATCTTATACCACCTACTCCTCTATTTCTTGGCTGCCTAAAAAAGAAAGGCGACGAGAAGCAATTTCACAAATTTTTGGATGTCCTGAAGTAGCTTCACATCAACATCCAGTTTGTTGATGCATTAAATCAAGGAAATTCTTATGTTGAATTTTTTAAAGATACATTGTGGAGAAGAGAAGGATGAATGATTTTGAAACAATAGCTCTAACGTAGGCAACAAGCGATGTCTTCAAGAATGGAGTACTAAAGAAGATGGCAGACCGTGGAAGCTTACTCTACCATGCTTAATAGGCAACATGGATCTTAGTCGTGCACTATGTGATCTAGGATCAAGCATCAAGTTAATGCCTCTTACTATCTTCAAGAAATTAGGGATAGAAGAGGTTCAACCTTCATAGATGGTACTTTAATTTGCTGATAGATTCATTGTGCGACCTAAAGGCAAGATTGAAGATGTATTGGTTAAGGTGGATATGTTTTTGTTCCTCGCAAACTTCGTTATTCTAGACTATAAAGTTGATCGAGAGGTTCATATCATTTTGGAGTGGTCATTTCTATCAACATGTCGTGTCCTTATAGATGTCCACCAAGGGAAATTGACCATGCAACTTAATGCCAAGAAGTTACATTTAATGTTGTTAACACGATGAAGTTTCCCTCTGATGCTGAAAATTGTAACACGACAAAATCCTTTGGGTGAGATTATTGCAAGGAAGAAGTGTTTGACGAGTTGTTCCATACTAAAGATATATTTGAAGAAGAGGACCCTGAAGACATCCTAGAAGAAGTAAATGTCTTGTTTGGAGCAAGGAAGTTTCAGTCTTTGGATCTATAACCCAAAGGTGATAGAAAGAATAAGCTTTTAATTAAAAAGCCACCAGAATTTGAGCTTAAACCATTCCCCAACCACTTGAAGTATGCATATTTGGGGAGAATGACACTCTACTAGTTATCATTTCCATCCACTTGAATACCACAAAAGAGAAGGCGTTATTGATTATGCTGAAACGCCATAAGAAGGTGATACAATGTTGAAACACCCAATTCAAGGAATAAGTCCATCCTAATGTATGCATAAGATCAGGTTGGACGAAAGGCAAGAGAGAAAAATTCAGTTTCAAAAGAAATTAAACCCTACGATGAAAGAAGTAGTAAAGAAATAAATTATCAAATGGCTTGACGTAGGGGTGATCTATCCAATCGCAGATAGTGAATGGGTGAGCCCAGTCCAATGTGTTCTAAAGAAAGGGCAAATGATTATCATGAAGAATGAATGTAATGAATTAATTCCAACACAAAGAATCACTAGGCACAGATTTGTATGAACTACTGCAAGATGAATGCGAAGATGAAAAATGACCACTTTCCATTACGTTTCATTGATTAAATGTTGGACAGGCTTGCGGGGAAGAAATTCTATTACTTTCTGAATGGTTATTATGGGTATAACCATATTACAATCGCACCTGAAGATTAGCACAAGATCACATTCACATGTCCTTTTGGAACGTTTGCATTTTGCTGTATGGCATTTGGCTTATGTAATACATCAAAGACATTTCAAAGGTGCGTGATGGCTATATTCTCAAACTTCCTTAAGAGAGCAGTTGAAATTTTCATGGATGACTTCTCTATATCCAAGGACTCCTTCAAAGAATGTCTGATAAATTTTGAAGATGTTTTAAGGAGATTTGAAGAGACACGACTCATGTTGAATTGGAAGAAGTGTGGATTTGAGGTAACAGAGAGAATTGTGCTCGAACACAAAATCTCTCACGCAGGATTAAGAGTGGATCCTGCAAAGATTAATGGTCATCGCCTACTTCAGATTTAAACCACTGAGGAGCTTCTTGGGACATGTTGGATTTTATCGCATATTCATCAAAGGATTCTCCTAAATTGCTAAACCTTTGAGCACCCTCCTATGTTCCAATCAAGCCTTTGACTTTGATGAGAAATGTCATTAGGCATTCTATACTCTAAAAAACATGTTGACATCAACGCTTATCATAATCACCCTTGATTAGTTGCAACCCTTTGAACTTATGTGTGAGAAAAGTGATTTGTAGATTCTATAGATGGGATGAGCCTTTCTTATACAAATTTGAGTCAGGCCATATATTAAGAAGATGAGTTCCATAATATGAAACAAAAGGGATCATCGCCAAGTGTGTCGTGAAGTACCGCATAGAGGATTGATGACTTGTAGAAATACAAGTTATTATAGCCTTTTAAATAGAATAATGAGACCAAAACGCATAATAATTTTGTTAAAATACTTAGCTTACGTTGTAAATTCATATATACTCGAAAATACACTCTACAGAAGCCTCTATACTTGTTTCACCATGTTTTTCGTGTCCTAATGCAGGATTATGAATAAAATAAAAGTCTAGTGAATCGAAGATGGTCTCACGGGAAAGCTAAACGAGAAAACCTTATCTAGTAAGTAAGCTTTCTAGGTGAGATCCACATCAGCACTCAAAGAAGCTTCATTAAAAGACAAGAATGCTAGTTAGAGTTGATGCGACTTGACAAAGACTGCATTCGATGCCAATATGTTTAGAAGAATGAAAGTTTCTCGCAGAAAGCTGCCAATAAAAGGACTCCATCCCTACAAAGTTAAACATGTGGGCTTCAAGAGAAGCCAGATGTTTGGATGGATCGGCCGTTTTCTTGAATGGGCCAACCCTAGATAGGGGCGAAAAAGAGTAGCCTTTTTGCCGTCTGTAGAAGCTTTTCTTCTTCTTCTCCAGTCAGCCTGTAGGTGAAAGCTTAAGGTTTGAGTAGAGAAGACTCCATTTTCCATTTCTTCTAACTTGTAATGTCCATTTACGTATTTGTTTATATTGTACAGTGACCTAAGAACTACATTCTTTAATATATGCATGTTTATACCTTTTCAATCCATCATGTCTTTACTATTCATCTGTTAATATGTTATCTGTAGTTTAGGTGTGTGATAAGTTCTTGATAAGAAACTTAGCTTATAAAGTTTATCGCATTAGTTGAGCTACTTAGCACTTGACCAATGTAAATCGTCAACTACTCGAGAAAGCAAGTAGCAAGGACATGGCTAACGCGCACAAGAGGAAGTTTGGAGACATACTTCACCTTAGCCAGATAACTTTAATCATTTGCATTTCAAAAGAAGAAAAAATGTGGGTATTTGTCGTTGAAAGGTTATTATCCTTGAAATAGAAGTGTTATAAGTCTTGTAAGTAAAACCTTCTAGATGCATCTCGCTTAACCATGCTTTATCATCTGTATCTCAAGATGCAAGCAAGTGTGGCGTTTAAGGGACTAAAAGGTGATTGCCTTTATTTAGAGCTACTTAAATAAGTTGTTTTGCATCAAGGTTGTCACATAGCTTAATCGCCTAATAGCGCATAGGCTTTCCTTCACTCTTTCTTTAGTACAAGTTAGTTCACATGTTCATCTTACCTTCATCTTAATCCCTCTTTTATAGATTTTTTTAGTGTAGATAAGTAGATATAATTTAAACATACACTTTACCACATTGTATAAATATTACTGTATACCGCTCGAATGAAAACAGAACTCTATAACTAAACTTTGATATCAATTCTTTGTGTTCAACCCTGGATTATCCAAGAAACTTATTGTTTCACTTACACTTAAGCAAGGAACAGAAAAATGTGTACTCAACAAGGACATAGTAATTATGCGAGGACAAGATCATAGTATGCAACTTGCATGCAATGATTATGATCAATGACTCACCACGTAGATTTAAATATAGACATATAAATCACTGC
Source organism: Cucumis variabilis (assembly GCA_037974545.1). Taxonomy (NCBI): domain Eukaryota; kingdom Viridiplantae; phylum Streptophyta; class Magnoliopsida; order Cucurbitales; family Cucurbitaceae; genus Cucumis; species Cucumis variabilis. The sequence continues at coordinate 2,913 of JBBPDI010072186.1, read as the reverse complement.
ATACAACACTGAGTCTAAAACCAATAAGTAAGAACACCTTGGCGAATAAAAGACGACTGCAAAGGTCTTGGAAAGTGGATATTTATGGCCAACTCTTTTTCAAGATGCGAGGAATTATGTGGCCAATTGTGACTAGTGCCAGAGAGCGGGAAATATGTCTCATCACGATGAAATGCCTTAATAGCCAATCATGGAATGATTGAAAAAGGACATCTTCTTACGATTTGGGACACTTAAAGCCCTTATCAGCGATGAAGGTTCTCACTTCATCAATCACATCATTGTCAAGCTGCTAGCCAATATCAATCATAAAGTTGCTACTGCCTACCATCCTCAATCAAATGGTCAGGTAGACGTCTCCAACAGGGAAATCAAGAAAATTTTGGAGAAAGTGGTAAACTCATCCCGTAAGGACTATGTCGATCACCTGAACATGGCATTATGGGCTTATCGCACCTTGTACAAAACTCCAATTAGGATGCCTCTTTATGCGTTAGTCTTCAGGAAAGCCTGTCATTTACCACTTGCGATGGAGCACAAGACTTTATAGACATGCAAAAAGTTTAACTTCATAATCATGTCGCAGAAGAGGCAAGGTTACTTCAGTTGCACGAGCTTTAAGAGTGGTGTTCTCAAGCATATGAGAATATCAACATTTATAAAGAAAATACAAAGGCATGGCACAACCGCTGCATCCATAAACTCGAGTTGTACCCTAGATAAAAAGTACTACTCTTTAACTCGTGTTTACATCTGTTTCCAGAAAAACTTCATTCGCGATGATCTGGACCATTTGTGGTCAAAGAGGTCTTCCCTTGCAATGGTGGACAAGAAAAACGTGTTTAAGGTAAACATGTAAAGACTCAAGGCATATTATGAAGACAAAGATCGCATCAAAATCTCTATAGACTTAATGTAACAAGCCTTCAATTATATTTCCTTAAACGCGATGTTGTATTTGTACATTCGATTGCGTTAAAAGTTGGAATACAAACACATTGTTTTTGTGCATCTCCTGTATATCTTTATTCTTCTTTCTTTCTTTTCACTTTATTATTTATTTTATTTCTTTTTCTTTTCTTTATTTATTTATCATTTTATTTATTGCTTTTTAGGTAGATTAGTTAGAATTTTTGCGCGTGTGTAATAAAGAAAGTTGGACGCGAGCATACGGTGTGACCTATTGAAAGGTATGCGACGCATAATTAGGCGATAAGACAATTAGTTTCCCTCACAAAATTTAGTATCACCTAGGGGATTGTGTATCGTATGGTGGAATTGGAAGCTTTGCATTAAATGTAACTGTCATTTCTGCCTTCGAGGGGACGCACCACCCAAATGTTATAGTGCAATTAATACTCTAAAACCTAATGATGACACAGTCGTCACTCCTCCCTTATAAATAGCAAAGAGAAACCCTACATTCCAACTTAAGCAAAGAGAAACCCTACATTCCAACTTTATTTGCAGTTTTTAACCTCGCATAATATTACTCTCTCTCAAATTTCTTCATCCTCGTCAAAAACTTCATACTCTTCACCTAGAATTTCATCAAAATCTTCAAACCCTCAACCAAATCCATGGCTGAAAAACATTAGTCCAATCATGAAATCCCTCTAGTTTCCAAATTTTTAAAAAGGAAAGAGGAACTCTCAAACCCACCATTCGCCAAAAATCAAACCACCAAAAAACTCCTCCTTCCCTAAAAACACCATGAATCCTCTTCACAAAAATTTAAACCGAGGGCTCTATGAAGAAGATAACTATCAAGCCTAGAACCATTGAAAACTCTTCCCTTGTTCGTTCTAATATACCTGTTCAGAGTAAGCCTAAAGCCCATTAGGGCAAACCAATGACTAATCGCATCTAAAGCAATTGGATGAGGTAAGAGGAGAAATATACAGGGGGCTAAGTGATTTGCACCCTGCGATAAATGATAGGGATGACTTGGTGAACCCACCTAAGCTGGACTACACCTATTGAAGCACGACAAAGGAAAGGTAATTGTGGGTGTTAAGGGAAAGAACAAATGCCCAAAATCATCGTTGGGGAAGAAGACTCAGCAAAGGTCTTAAAGTTCATTCAATATATGAAATTTGCCCACCAAGAAGAGGCAAAGAAGAAAGAAGAAGAAAAAATAAAGAGAGCAAGAGGGGATAATGACAAAAGAAAGAGAGAATACACAAATAAGATACGACTGATAGAAGAAAGTATAACAAGAGAGGAACAAGAGGCCAGAAAGGCGAAAGAAGGGGATGAAAACACTTGTCTCCGCTCAACCTTCTAAGATAAACTGAAGAATGTAGGGTACCTGGCCTGGTCAAAGGAACAATTGGTAGAGATCAAATCCGCAAAGAGGAAGAAGGAGGAAAAGAAAAACAAAGAGCTCGGGAATCTAGACGAGCAAGTTGACTAGTTGCCAACTAAAAACAAGGCCACAATGGACGAAGAGGTTAATAGAAATGGTGGACATGCACGTGGAATTAGGATCAAATTTTACTCTAATTACAACTAAACACTTTAGTGATTAACATGCATTACAATCCTTAAATGAAACAAAATAGGGTTAATAGAAAAATTTGCATGTAGTGAGCTTCCACTCTCCACAATTGGCATATCACCAAGTAGGTGTTTCACATGCATGAAGCAATTTGTTAAATACATGCAATGTTCTTCCAAGGGTAAAATGGTAATTTGACATTTAAAAAGTTAAAAGTCCACATTTTGACTTTTTACCATTTTATCCATTTTGACTAATTTCAATCTTCAAAGTATGAATCCACATTCATTTTACCAAAATTCAAATCACATTTGAATATAAAGTCGATCAAATTTGATTTTTCAAAGTCAAAAGTCAACATTTTGACTTTTTACATCTTTGACCTTTTCCATCAATTTCGAGCTTCCAAATAT
>JBBPDI010072169.1:2099-33440 GCA_037974545.1 Cucumis variabilis | reverse complement strand
ATTAAACTAATTCCCTAAGTAATTTTGAACATTTCAAATTACAACCAATATAAATAAATCTCATTACCCTTTATGAGTTAGAAATGGGACCTAATGAACCTACAGATCAGAAGCTACAACGATATGAGATTAATTGGCTAAAATCATTAACCACATTAATCAATATTCGTTAAGTATGTGTACACTCCACTAAAGACTCACAACTGAACTCTTCTCATTGTAGATATATTTTTGTATCCACGGATATAGACCAATAACAGTAAGTTAGTCCTTCACAAGTGTTTGTAAAACCAGCTGGATCAATTTATCATTTTATCCCTGAATTACCTTTAATCCTTAAATACCAGTGCTCCTCCAATGAATAACATGTTTATGGTCCTACCAATAAACAGAAACCCCTCTCGTGCCATAGAGAGGGTAGGGCCATTTGTTCAAGATCTGGAGACACCATTTAAGGAAACACTCATCTACTTACCCTAAAGTAGAAAAGGAGTGAATTCCATCTTGTGTAATTATGTTTCCAGCTCCTCACTCGGTCTTGTCCTCAAAATGATAAGCTTATTGAGTCAGCAATCTGGCCACTCTCAACCGTACAAATCAAAGGACAATTGCTCGCGAACTGGAGTTCATAACACACTTTGGATTAAGACTAAGTTACCTAGGTCATCCTAGTGAAATATAAAACTAACTAGTTAGAGGAGTTACATCTAGTGGTTACTATTTCGCGGTCCGGTCTTATGCAAACTCATTGCATAGGATACCCTCATTCCCATGTCAACTACACAAATGCGTTGGATCATTGCGTTTGTATCAAATACAAAGTGAGCCATATCAATAGTGTTACCAGGATAAGGTACCCAGCCTTATCCCTATACTATAGACCCTTTAAGTTGATTTCGAACATTGATCCCTGTATATCTCTACATATTGTTCAAGATTCATTAAACAACTTAGGATGTTAGTTGATTTGATTTGGGTTATTAAGACAAAACTAATATTATAATCAATAACAATTATTACAATAATAACACTTTTTTAATAACGGTCAATGGATTATATTTACAATCTACGAGTTTTAGGACATAAATCCCAACAACCTAGACATTGATGCACTTAGTATAATAGGCACATAAAAAAATATACATTAACTACTATAAGTTGAAAAATCCATACTCGATGTATTTATCTCGATGTTCCGATGCAATTCTTATTTTCTCTCTCCTTTTTTCAAAGTAATTCACACATTTGAAGAATATAATTTAAACTAGATCATTTATCAACAACATTTGTGCTCCTTTGAGGACTTCATTCATGCACTCCGTTCATGCACTCCGATAGGTTCATCATCATTCACTTGTACCGAAATCCTCTCGTGCTTGAGTCCATTGCTCTATAGGAATGTCATAAAAAAAACCATACAATTGTTCTTTATTCTCATTAGATCTTGTATTTCTTTATCAAACTTTTATATCAGGAATTGACACCCAACACGGTAAGCGTAGTTCTTCTTGTTTAGTTGTTCCACCAAACTTAGTGGCTCCTAACAATTTTAACCTTTCTATTCAAAAATTTCCCTCAGGCAGGCAATAAAATGCCAGGATTTACAGAATAAGCTTATGAATTCATCGTTGTCCAAATCTTCCAATAAACTTTTAACTCACTCTACCCAAATTTATTCTTTCCTGAAGAATGTATCACTCTGATACCAAATTGTCACACCCCAAACTGTACTATAACGAAAATGCTAAAGTAGTAGGAATAAGATGTGAGTTTGTTACAACTTTGAAATTTTCTAATGTCAAAATAATATTCTCAACTCCTTTTATACTATGAACAAAACTCAAAATGCAACGGTAGTCAACCTAAACGCCATGTATAATAAATACCAACCAAAACGTTTATTAATAACAGGTGTTTGACTGAACAACCAATGCTTAACTATTTCCAAAACGTATGTAGTCATCTCACTGTAAACCCTTCAACCTTCTTCTCTACTTGGCCTAAACGCCTAATCCAGGAAGATGAATTTTTAAAGAATGTCTAAAAGACTGAGATTTTATGAAATCCTTTTTGCAATACCTTTTCATAAACATCATTTCGCATAAATAACATCGAATAATTTCAACTCGTATAAACCTTTCTTTATGCTTAACATATTCATAACATAACAATTTAATATAAACACACATTAGTTAACATTCATTCCTTTCGCTAAGGATCCTTAATTGTTCTCTACTTTTGGTCTCATTACCTTGCGTTTTAACTACTGTATCAATACCTCCAAGAACATATAGATTCGTCCTTGTTGCTCAGGCCACTAAGCTTTATATGCTCCTTTCAACGCATAAGCCAACTTCTTATCACCATGTGGTTAGTACAACCCATGGTGGCCTTGACACTCTATATGCACATAAAAGTTAGCATTATTTCAAGGAATCAACTAATGGTTTGAAAACCATTTAATAGCATAGAAATTGTAATCATCAAATCAAGTTTTAACACTTTCTCATTTGAAATACTTTCACAACTTCTTTTTGAAACACTTTTTCATTTGAAATCATCTTTGAAAATAATAAAGCAGAACCATAAAACATTTAAGATAAAAAACACTCACCACACTAATAAAAATTCTCCTATTCCTTCTCTTCTTGTGGAGAGGGAAGAGACATTTTCTTAATCTTACACGTTAATCCCTGTCAAATCAAATTTGACATTTTCTTAGTGAGACCTTACTTTTCACCTAACCCTATACCGCAAATAACTTTAACCACAACACTTTTTGCGAATAACCTTATCGCTTAATTATATTTTTACAAGAAACCTTCCTCGCGAACTATCCAATTTTCACTCGCTTAGAACACTTATCACGAATTTAAACTTCAAGGCTTCCTCTCAGACTTCTTCATCGCGAAAGTCTTGGTTCTTATCACGGACTATCCAAACGCCTAGTCGTTTTAGCCTAAAACTTATGCGAACTTTTTTCTGAGAGCGTTTAGACTTATAGATTTTACTGCAAATCCTTCTTTTTTCAAAACTTTCTCTCGAATTAACTTCTTAATTGCAAAACTTATTCTAACAATAAAAGATTTTATTTCTTAATCCTTTCCATGCATATATTCAAATGCCAATTTCTATAGTAATTTTAGCTAAAATTTTACTTCCTATACTCGAATTAAAAATGGGTCTCACAAACATAGCAACAGGGGAAATAGTTTCCCTATAGTCTTTCCATTTCCTTTTGGTATACCCTTTTGCTACAAATCTAGCTTTGAAGGTCTGTACCTTTCCAACTAAATCTCTCTCTCTTATAGATCCATTTGCACCCTATGGCTTTCACCCTTTTAGGTAGATCTACAAGCTTCCACACCGAATTGAAGTACATATATACATTTCAAGGTCCATGGCTTTGACCCATTGGTCCTTGTCTACATCATTTATTGCCTGTTTATAGCACAATGGATCCTCAACATCATCATCTTGTATGAAAACCTGAGTTCAGTTAAATCCATGTAATAGTTAGGTTGTGATACAATTCTCCCACTACATCGAGGTATTCTCAACAATTGAGAAGGACAAGATTGACCTGATGTGTTGGTTTCTTCAATTCTTTATGAGGGACCAGCTTCATCAACAATTCTTGTTAATTTATTACTAGCTTCATTTAATACTGATTTGCTTCGTGGTTTATGATCTCTCATGTGATTTTCATCCAAGAAAGTAGCATTTTTTGATAGAAACACTCTATTTTCTTATAGATCGAAGAATAGACCACCTCTTGTTTCTTTAGGGTTACCGACAAATTGACATAATCTTGAATGAGGTTCCAACTTCTTGATATATGTCACTAACACGTGTGCTAGACAAGCCCATAACTCGAAAGGTGTTTCAGAAACACTCTTCGAGGGAACATTGTTCAAGATATAAACTGAAGTTTCAACTCCATGCCCCCAAAATGAGCTAGGCAATTGAGCACAACTCATCATTAAGCAAATCATGTCTAACAAGATTCTATATCTCCTTTCTGATACACCATTTTGTTGAGATGTACCAGGTATTGAGAGTTGGGATTGGATTAAATCATACTTAATTAATATCTCTCACATATCTTATAGTTTTAATTTAATAAAATAAAATTTAAATAAATAAATAAAATTAAACTAAACTATTAACTAATTCTCCAATCAATTAATTGCTAAATTAAATATCTTATATTTAATTTAATTTAAATTTTAATCTTATTCAAATATAAATTTCTCTTATAACAAATAATTTTAATATAAATCAAATTCACATTAAATTAATATTTGAACTCATTCAAATATTTTATCTCTCATAAATTAATTTTGAATCATATTAAAAAATACATTTATGTATTAAAGTTGAATTAAAATATAAACTTTATATTATAATGTATCATCAATCATTATACTAATTCCTAAAGTAAATTTGAACATTTCAAATTACGAATATAAATAAATCTCATTACTCTTTACAAGTTAGGAAGGGGACCTAATGAACCTACAGATCAGAAGCTACAACGATATAACATTAATTGGCTAAACTCATTAACCACATTAATCAATATTCGTTAATTGTGTGCACACTCTACTAAAGACTCACAGCCGAACTCTTCTCACTGTAGACATATTTCTGTGTCCACAAATATAGACCAATAACAGTAAGTTAGTCTTTCACGAGTGCTCGTAACAACAACTAGGTTAAATTACCATTTTACCCATGAGTTACATCTAGTCCTGAAATACCAATGCTCCTCTAATGACTTGTTTATAGTTCAACCAATAAACAGAAACCCCTCTCGTGCCATAGAGAAGGGGTAAAGCCCTTTTTTCAAGTCTCAGAGATGAGTGAATTCCATTTCGTGTAATTATGTTTCCAAGTCTCTACTCGATCTTGTCCCCAAAATGATAAGCATATTGGTTAATATTGATTAATACTAAGTTTCTTAGATCATCCTAATGAAATAGAAACATAACTACTGAACAAAGGTACTTCTAGTGCTTACTATTTCGTGGTTCAGTTATGCAAACTCATTGCATAGGATACCCTCATTCGCATGTCACCTATGCAAACGCGTTGGATCATTATGTTTGTATCAAATACTAATTGAGTCGTATCAATCGTGTTACCGGGATAAGGTACCCATTCTTATCCCTATATTATAGACTCTTTAAGTTAATCTCGAACATTGATCCCTGCATATCTCTACATACTAATCACGACTCATTAAACAACTTAGGATGTTAGTTGATTGGATTTAGGTTATTAAGACAAAACTAATAATATAATCAATAGCATTTATTGAAATTATAATAATAACACTTTATTAATAACGGTCAATGGATTATATTTTAATCTATGAGTTTTATGACATAAATCCCAGCAAACTCCAACTCGGACTAAAACTCTAGTCTCTATGGGATGTACATGATAAAGTAATCCTTAAACATTGGAAATGGTAAAATGTGCAAGTATATTACATAAAACATATCTATACAAATACAATAAACTAGGGCATCCTCATACCCATTACACATCTCTCACTTGTCCTAGATTACCTAATGTACATATCTCATAGACCTAGGCTTTCTAGATAACCCTCGAACACTTTAGCCATGAGAGTCTTCGTAAATGGATCAAAATGTTGTGCTCCAAAGCGATCTTGGTAACGATTACATCCCTTGTTGCACAATCTCCTATATCAAATGATACTTCCTCTCTATGTGTTTGCCTCGTTTATAGTTGTGAGGTTTTTTAAAATTGGCCACTACCCCATTGTTATCACAATATAAAGTGGTCGAAATGTTGATGTTTCGAACAACCTCCAAATCATGCAAGAACTTCCTGAGCTAAACTACTTCTTTTGTTGATTCACAAGCAGTGACGCATTCAGCCTCCATAGTAGAGTCTACAAAGCATCCTTACTTGATGCTACATCATACCACAACTCTCTCGTTTAGGGTAAACACCGATCCCAATGTAGATTGCCTAGAATCCTTATTAGTTTCAAAATCAGAGTCATTGTATCCTATAAGGATCAAATCTTAAGCTTCATACACAACCATGTAGTCCCTCGTTCTCCTAAGATACTTAAGAATAATTCTATCCCTGGGTTGGACTGATATCTACTCACTAATGCAGAGTGTAACATACATTAAGCTGCTTAAAGCTGAGGCATAAGGAATGCATCTCATACCCTCAAGTTCTTGAGGTGTCTTACGACATTGTTCCTTTGACAAGTGAACCCCGTGCTTGAAAGGTAATAAACCCTTCTTAGAATTCTGCATCGAATTTCAAACCAATATTTTGTCGATATACATTGTCTGACATAGTGCTAGCATTTTGTTCTTACGATCCCTTATTATTTGGATCCTAAGAACATATTGTGCCTCTTCCAAATCTTTCATTTCGAATTGGGCTGCTAGTCAAGTTTTAATGTCAATTAGGTATCCTACATCATTTCCAATGAGAAGAATATCGTCCACATAAAATACTAAGAAAGCTACTTTATCTTTGTTGATTTTCTTGTACACACAAGGTTCATCAATGTTTTGGTCAAAACCGTAGGATTTGGTCGTAGTATCAAACCTAATGTTCTAAGATCTGGATGCTTGTTTCAATCCATAAATTGATTGATTCAACCCCTCGGGCTGAGACATAAAGATAGTCTCTACAAGATTGTCATTCAAAAAAGCAATCTTGACATCTATTTGTCATATTTCATAATCATAAAACGTGGCTATGGACAAAAGAATCCTTATAGAGTTTAACATAGCAACAGTGTTAACCTTCTTATCCTTTGGGATGAGATTGGTTTGTGGGAACCAATTGGGATGGAAAAAATATTTAGACATACACTATTTTTGCAGAGAGCAAAAGCATTGCCTTGATTAATTAAGAAAAACTATATATATATATATATATATATATATATATATATTTTAGGATATTTATAACCCTCTTATTCAGGGAGTAAGAGAGAATAAAGAGATTTTATTAATTTAAAAAATATTAAATTAATAGAAATTTCAAATAAACTAATTAGTTAATTAAATCATATTTAATTAATATTTCATTTAAATCATATTTGATGAATATCTCTTCAATAGCATATAGTTTTTAAAAATGACAAAATAAATTAAAGTATTTACAAGGTATAACAAAAATTTTGGATTCTATCAATGATAGAAACTGATAGACTTTTATCACTAGCTATTAATATCACAGATAGAAGAATATTATGGTTTATCAAATGTTTGTTATTGATAGAATCTGAAATTTTGCTACTGCTTGTAAATATTTTGTCAAATTTTCTAATTTTAACAATTCAAAAAAAAAAAACACTATCTACACTCCATAGAAAAACCACTAAAAGACAAAATTCATTACAGTTGAATTTTTTATGAAGTCGTAAATATTTTGTCAAATTTTTTTTGATAATTTCCTTTAATTTTTTGTAATAATATTTTAATTTTAATTAAATAATATAAGGAAATATATTTTTGTAAAGTTTATATTATTAAAAATATGACAAGTAAAAGAAAATTTTAAATAATACTAATAAAATAAAAAGAAGTTTGCATGAGGGAAATGATTGTAAGAAATCCACAATTTTGCAAGGTAAATCAAATCCAATAGTGAAAAGTAATAAAGATAGACAAAGCAATATTTTCAGAAAAATGGACAAAACTTATCAAATGAACATGGACTTCAAATTCCCAAACACATCCTACCTCGAAATACCTTCAACCAAATGTGAACTAACTGACTAATACCAACATGTCCATATGTTATGGATTTAGGAAGCTTGACCTGCTCTTTTTCGTAATAGGATTGAGAAGAATAACTTTGGAAAGTTGCAATTTGGCAACTTGAACTCTTGGTCGATTAAGTTGAGTCCTTCATCTTTGTGTCATCAACAAGATCACTAATTTAAGTTGATGATCAATGCAGAGATCACCTATTGTTTGTCGTGAAGAAGGTCGAGTTATTATTGGTTAAGAAATTGAGGTGGCTATCGCAAGCTACGAAAAGTATTAATTTTTGTTTTAAAAAGTCATATATAAAAGGGGTTTTTTTAAAAAATAGAAAAAAGAGACAAAATATTTACACTGTATAGAATAGTTTTGAAAATGAAAAAAGCTTACATGCCCACAATAACAATTACAAAAAATGTCACATTCAACATGTGATTAAGTGGCTACTTGCACATATAATTCATTTAAACGATCATGATACGCGATCATGTAGAAAATAATACACGATTGCGTACCATATCTAAACAATCTTGGTGGTTTAGATTTGGCACACGATCATGTATCGATATTATCTCAGTGATTTTTTTTCAAGATCGTGTACCAAATATAAATTTTTCATATTTGGTACACTATCATTTATATTTGGCTACATGATCGTGTACCCAAATTAATGAATATCTCTCCAATAGCTTATAGTTTTTAAAAATAGCAAAATAAATTAAAGTATTTACAAGGTATAGCAAAATTGTAGATTCTATCAATGATAGAAACTGATAGACTTTTATCACTGGCTATTAATGCAACTAATAGAAGAATATTAGCGTTTATCAAATGTTTGTTAGGAAGAAAGATATAGTTTTTAGGTTGAGAATATTGAGAGGCGACATAAGACAGGTCCAAAGGTGAAAAGAGTATTAAATGAATGTGTTCATGCAATGATCTTTGTCCTTAAGAGGAGCGTAGCGGTGGAATCAAGCTCATGAAATAATATGGATAGTCCAGAGGCGCGATAAAATATGCATTGACAAGATAGTCCTTGGTAATCTTGAGTTTCATAAAATCTTTTTTTTTGTCCCCTTTCTTTTTATTCAACGCCTATTTTATTATGCCTCTCCTTTCAGCCGAGCCCTTCTCCTAGCTCTTTGTGCCTCTGGGCTATTCAACCTATTACTTTGAGCACTTCATCCTACAATCATCATTATGGAATCTACCAATCCATTTTTGTAATATTTTTTTATTCTAACGTCTACGACTTTCTCCTAATAGCTATTCATAGTCCTTCGAACCGGCTGAGTCCTTAAGGAAATCTTTCTTACTATTTGGATTTAAATAAAAGCTTTTTTTTATAAGGCAATCACATATTTCATGGGGCCTAACTACGAGGTCCAAAAAGAAAGGTCTTTCAGAGTATATAGCTCGTCTGAACTTTTTTGAAACCTCTAGAGAATTGAATTTTGATCTTTGTCTTTCTTCTTATTATTATTCTTTTGATTCCGATAATATTCATATTCAACCACCTTAATGAACAAGTCAATGACAAGTTCAGATTTTGAGCCTCCGAAGCCTCCAAATAGTAGGTTCTAAGACAGAGAAAGAAAACTAAGAACCAGACTAAAGACTCTTCCTTTATAACTACCCCTTTATAACTAAGAAGAAGAAAGAGGAAAATAGGCTTTCCTTTTCTTATACCTCTTTCTTATATTATAACTTTTTCTACATTCTAGAATCTTGAATATGAGAACTAAGAACCAAAAAGTACCCTTTCCTCTTATTCTCTTTAGACTCTTTATTCTCTAAGAAAAAGAAGAAGTGTCTGAGAGAGAAGAGAAGAAAGAGAAAAACTCTAGTTCTAGTAATGGGTGGGAAGCAGAAACGGAGATTGAAAGAGACGTGGAACTATGAAATTCCACATGCTATGAAAGAAAGTTTGAGTCCATACCATACCCTTTCTTTGGGAATGGAATCTCAAAACTAAAAGGAAGAAAGAGAACTAAAGAACCTTTACTAAGAACTAATCACTTATCTCATGAAAGCGAAAGCTAGGCTTTCTTTTAGTCCATTCATGAGTCGATTGATCTCTTTTCTTGTAAATGAGTTCTTCATTGCTTTCTTCTTTCGTATAGAAAAAATGGGAATTGAAGGATCTTGAATTCGTGAATTCGCAGATTAGTCACATCGAAACAAACTCAAAGAAGAAAGGGAATAGCCCTAGACTCAAGCATGCACTATTCTCAGTTTCGCAGGCCGGTATGAAAAGTGGCTAACAAGAGAAAATGAAGGATCGACTTCTAGGAAACCAAAGGATTGGATTCATCCTCAGCATAGATGGAGGAAAGACTGTAAACAAGACAATGAAAAGGTCATATGGGTGGCTAGAGGTAAAACGAGAGAAAGCTAAGTTATCTACGATTTTCTTTCTATAGGTTCTCTGAGAGTTTCAGATGGTTCCTGATCCTTGTCTTCATTATTCTAGCTTCTGGCATGTGTCTAACATCCGGGGATTATAGCCTTTCGAATAAGCCTTAGAAAAGTAGGCATTTTTTTTAAGAATATTCCTATCTTATGGAGCCTTTCAAACTCTCAAAAAGAGGTACTGCTAATTATGATTCCCCAACACCAACACCTCTTGCTGCTTCTTGCTTCGATCATATTCATCTTTATCAATCCCTACTTGTTTAGAAAGCTTTGTCAATCTTATATTATTTATTCTTCCTTCTGTTCACATCTTCATTCCTAAAAATCAGTCATACTCGCTGATCCATTCAACGGAAAGACTCCTTCCCTCTAATCCTTTAGCTTCTTGTCTTGTCAACTCGAAAAAGAGCCCATGTAGTGGTAGGGCTCGAAATCTTTCTTCGGTAGGGTAAAGAAGGTGAAAAAATATTGACGGCTGAGAAGGGCAATGAATAAGTTGCTTATTTTTTCTAAACCCTTGTGTGAAGCATAAGTTGATGCGTAGGTTCTCACCCAAAACACACCTTTGATTGAATCTCAGTGGAATATAAGAGTCTGAAGGTGGGCTTTCTTCTTCTTCTTCTCACCTTAAGCCTTTTGACCTCACTCAGGATTCTACTTGGAAAAGAGCACATTCAGATACAATCGTACGCGCGCACAAGGCTAAATGAATATGAGAAGACTTTGATCATCTGAGTTATTGACTCTGATTGACTACTACTCTATTTGCTGACAAATAAGCTCAAGAAAGAAGACAAGACGCATGTTTGAGAAAGCGTAGGAGGATTCGTCTCAATCAGAAATTCCGCAATATTCTTTGTACCTTCTATCCTTTTCAGTCGCTTTAGTTCTTGAGAAAGTAGTAAATAAGCTAGCAAATTTCGTTAATGATATCAGATTCCCACCAAAATCAGTAATTTCAGGGACTAAGTTGCTTGACTGTAGGGAGTCCAAGATTCAAGCGTACCTTATAGTTGTCAGTTTTAAAGGGATTAGGACTTCCTTCTTCTTCTTTCTGAGAGTCCTCTGAACCACGTAGTAGGCCATAGATTTTTATGCCTCACAGTATTTTTTACGCCTAACGTCTACTATAAAGGGATCATGACAAGCCGCCATAAAAGACAAAATCTCATCTTGAGTCCGTAGTTAGCCGCGGTATCTAATCTTTTAGCCTTGCAGTCCTTTCTTCTTTTTTGCAATATATATTAATATTCTTTGTGATCACCTTTCTATTCTCTTCTATGGAAAGGCGAAATATCAGTCTTATTCCAATAATATTTGTCATGATCCCCTATGGTATTGTAGCCAGCAATAATCTTTGTACCTCCTATAAGGTCTTAAGACTCCTTGCTATTTTGGGGGGTGAATTGAATGTTATGAACTTTATGACTCTTACTGATGAGTGAGGTCTTCAAAAGAGAATAGAATGAAATGGGATGGATTGCATCTCCATTTATGCTTAAAGCAAGTAGGCTAGGTGAATCTATGATTTCTATCTTGAAATGGGATAGCAATTGCTTAGATGCCTTTCTTTGAAAGCCTCAAGTTGCAGAAAAAATCCTTGATAGCTTTCTCTTCTGCCTCTGGAAGAAATGGTCCATTTATTGATGGGTGAATGATGGGGATTGAACCTGCGTGTGGTGGATTCACAATCCACTACCTTGATCCACTTGGCTAAATCCGCCCCTACCCTCGATTTCAGTCTCTATCTACGAGAAGCAATATGGTACCCCTACCCTATGACCACAGATAGGCTAATGCGCCTTTATTAATATTAGAATAGAATAAGAATAGAAGGCTTCTCAAAGTTTAGTTTTTCACTTAGAAAGATTACATGGGTGCTCAAGCGACCTTCCTTCAACTAACTCTGTCTATCTCTTTCTATCTCTTTTTTTTTAATGGTTATTTAATGATATCTCTTCTAAATAGGCAGATCTATATCCATTTCTCAATATATTTATCTATTTCAAGATATTTGGATCTCTATCTCTAGACCTATCTCTATATCTAAGAAGAACCAAGACTGAAAGGGCATAACAATGAAAGACCCTGTTCCCAACATTATTTTCCGATGATGTAACCTGTGCAAAAGGTAGTTGTAAAGGAAGGGTTGTTCAAGGACGATTCCACCCTTTTCATTTCAGTAGGGATGGCCTCCTTCCCCACCATTCTGGCTTATTCTTTTTTTATAGGAAAAAAAGGTAGCTTTTTGCTTACCAAGCCACCCACTTGAGAAGCTAGTCATAGAAAAGAAGCAACGAAGAAGCTTTGCTTCCCTCGTAGTCCTTAGCTTTTCACTCATTTGATTCAAAAGGTAACCGACTATCCTAACTCTGGCTTCTGCAACTATAACCATTCTCACTCCGACCATCCAGTTTTTTCTTCTTTTAGGTACGCTCTAAAGGATAAGCTTTCATTCTAGAAGCTACCGCTTCCCTCCTCCTTCATTCCTATTGCCCCCACCCCTCACTCCACGGTGAGAAGTTTCCTTTTGCAAAAATGTCTAATGGGTCTGCCTCAGCAAATGTACAAAATGGAGCTGCCCGCTCTTTAGCTAAACCTCCATGCGAGTTGACCTAAAAGTCAAAAAGAAAGGAATGGATGGAAAGTCATTTTTGCCCAACTGTGAACTGCAGACGAATTTGGAAGCTCCACACGAATCGATTTCCACTATTCTGGATTCTTATTGAGAAAGGAAATATGATTCAGCAAAGTTTCTATGGTCCTTTGCCTAGTCTTGGTCCATAGTGGAAGGCTCCATACCCGAGCCTTATTAGACTTAACAGAAGTCTCTTTGTTCATTGAGATGGTCCAAATATGATAAGTCTGATGCCTAGTCTATATCTAGAGCTGATGCAACTCCGTTCTTAGGCCTCACTACTACTAAAATTAAAGAAGAAAGACAACTCCTTCGCTTCAATTCTCACTCCGCAAAGGACTAAGAAGAAAAAAAGCTTTGTAGAGAGACTCAAATTCTTTGAGCCTATCTCCCAGTTAATTCATTACCAAGTCGGGTTATATAGGTTGAATAAGGATAGAAGCTCTTACAAGGATAGCCCCCTGAAAATATTATGAGAGATGAGGCTCTAAGAATTTGAGAAGCAAAAAGTGAAAGCTCAATGAAATTTGAGATTTTTCGCTTCCTTTTTAGGAATGCATTAATTCAGTATGAAAAGAAGAAGATGTTCAGTTAGCATCTCTTTTCTTGAACAATTCACATAAAATAAGGATGACTTGGTCGAAAGGCTTATCAGTTGGATCGGAGGAAACTTGGAAGATTCAGCATGCAAACTCTCTTTTCACAAACATCAAAGAAGAATAAAGAATGAACTCAATTGGTACTCCACCCAAGGGCTCCGTTCTTCCATTGCATGAGTAGTACGCTCGACCATCTTCGACTATGAAATCTATTAGTTTTCACTTGCACTCTTCTTAAGTCGCTTCGCTTCGTGCATCCTACATTTTCACAATATTCTTTGCACCTTCTGGTCTAGTCAATATTCTTTGAATCGGAGGACTTCTTAAATGACTACTTTTCCCACGGGGCGGTCCAAATGACTCATGAATTCCAAAAAATAGGTAAGAGTCTTCCATAAGAAGAAAGCCTAGGAGTGGGCTTCCGATTATTAATTTCTTAGTTTTGTTGGGCGACGAGACTAGAAAGGAAAGGAGAGGGTGAAAGAATATTGACTTGACTTGAGCTAAATAAAGTGAGAGAGAAAGAAAGGACCGACCCAAAAAAGACTTATTGCAGGCGTAGGAAGAGGTTGTTTGACCAGCTGTGGCAGTCGATTTTCTTAAGCCATTGCTTTTCTTTTTTATTTTCTCTATAGTTGATTTCGAAATTATTCATTTTTATAAGCAATTATTATTCAAGAAAGGTTTGAATTTCAAAGTCAAATAGCCAATTGCACGAACGGGAAATCCATACACAAAAACTCTCAAAAACAGGCACAACGTTTTTCAGGGAAAGAGACCAAAGCAAACTCACTCACGAAAAGTCAATGAACATGGACTCAAGACCTAGTAGTTTAGTGAGCACCTTGACAGTCTCCTATCTTCACCCTATTCTTGTATTCTTTCTTGTTAAAGAGGATGGAACGTCAATATTCTTTTCTCCTTTGCACGTGTTAAGAACACAACTATCAGGCTTTGAACCGTGTGAAAAAGTCAAAGAAATCAGAATTTCATGATCCGAGGCTACTTCACCTGCAACTACAAGAACAGAAAGAGAATTTTCACTTAACCAGGTGTTTATTGGCCTACTCTTCTTTTTCTCCAAAAAAAAGGCGAAAAGAATATTGTGACACTAGGCTAAATCTCTTTCTACATGAATAACCATTGACAAAGACCTTTCTGATCATGAAATCTGAGTTGGAGAAAAGCCTGATTTATCTATTTTCTATCCATCTTTCTGAAGAGAACTCCAAAGAGTCAAATCAAAGACGTGAAAAGTTGAAGTTCAACCCCTATGCCGCTACATGGGTTTATGGCTGTAAGGAAGAATCAAGTTTTTGGAAGTTTGAGGAATAAATAAAGAATGTCCATCTGACTATTCAACATATTCTCCGCCATAACAAGAAGAAAGAAACTTAAGGCACAAAGATGATAGGTAAATATGGATAGGATTGAAGATCAAAGAATTTGAGAAGGACCTTTCTTTTTTTATTAGTCAAAGAAACGTTGAAGTTCAGTCGCTATTTGTGACTAAAAAATTCATTCAGCCTTACGCAAATCGCAATATTCTGCATTGAGTCTTCTATCCTTCCAATCGCTTCGCTTCGTGCATCTGGTCTAAAGGACTAACCGCAAAGGTTAGGTAAAGTAAGCTCACCTCGTGGTGGCATGAATTAGAGGAAGTGAAAGTAGGGAGTCAATAAATAGTGAAATCAGGTTTTACAAAAAAGGATCTAGCGAAAGGATCGATGGAATTAAGGAGAGTCACGGTAGCCCTTGTCCCTGTAAGTAGCCCACGTGGAGGTTTGGGAGTTGAAAAAGTGGGATAATTTTGAATCCCTTCTTCTTTCTAAGCTATTATTCTAAATATAGTATGAAGAAGTAAGAAGAAAGTATCTTCAGGAAAGCCTAGGGATGGAGTCGAATCAGAGTTATGGGATAAACTCTAAAAAGAGGCAGAATAACGAGGATGTGAGTATAATCGGGTAGACCAACCAGCACATCAAATGAAGTAAACGTCTATCCATTTTTATTAAGTTGGAAAGAAACCCCTTCTCGAGCCACGAGCAGTCGTAGTTTCTGCTGCAGAAGTTTCTGCTTGTTCAGCTATCTCTATTGTCCAAGGCAAATAGATGAATGAAAGAATATTGTCAAAGAGTCCCGAACTCACTGCCAAAGTGGAGAATACAGACATGTTATCCCCCCATCCATCCCACTCTGCTGGAAGTAGTCAGATTCTATTATCAAAGAGGTCATCTAGAATTAGTTTATGCATAAGTTCGCTACTGTCCCGCTACGTGGGAGTCATAGTGGTTGTAATCTCTTTCTGACTCTGACTCATACTTACTAGCCTGGCGAGAGAGCCTATAGAATATCTATCGACTCGTAAGCCTATTCAAATGAGTTCTAGAATGATGAAGTTAGTTCTAACCTCTATGTCTGTCGCTCATAAATAAGTATGATACCCCTCTCATTAAAGCGAAGGCGCAAAGGATATTGCAACTTTGAGCCTTTGCTCTTTCGCTTTCCTTTCTTCCTCTTAGCTTAAGTCTAGAAAAAATCTTCCTCTAATGGCACTGAATTCCCTAGCTTTGAATCTTGTCGAGCAAGAGTATTCTGATCCCTCCTTTTGAGCTCTTTTCTCTCTTTCCACTCCCCCAAGCAAGGAGTCTTAATACCGCAGAGGATAAGAAAAGACTTTGATTGATCATGAGAAGCATGTTCGGGCAACGTTAATTACACTTAGATAAGAGAGGCTTCATGCTAACTTAAGCAAGTGTAATTTTTGCATGAAAAAGGTTAACTTTCTTGACTTCATAGTGGGTAAAAATGGAGTTGATGTAGATGAAGAGAAAGTAAAGGCAATTTGAGAATGACTGACACCCAAAAATGCAAGTGAGGTTAGGAGTTTTCATGGTCTTGCTAGTTTCTATAGAAGTTCATAAAGAACTTTTATACTATAACTGCACCATTGAATGAATTAGTGAAAAAGAACATATTGCCTTTGAATGGGGGAGAAAAGCAAGATAAAACCTTCAAAGAACTTAAAGAAAAATTGACGAATGCACCATTACTTGTTTTTCCTAATTTTGATAAAATATTTGATTAAGTGTGATGCAAGTAGGTTGAGCATAAGTGCTGTTTTGATGCAAGACGAGAAGCCTTTAATGTATTTTAGTGAAAAACTGAGTGGGGCAAGTTTGAACTACCCTACTTATGATTAAAAATTGTTTTCTCTAGTTTGTGCCTTGCAGGTAAGGCAACATTACCTATGGCCAAGAGAATTTGTAATTCACACTGATCATGAAAGCTTGAAGCACCTTAAGGGACAAAGCAAACTGAATCATAGGCACGCAAGGTAGATTGAGTTCATTGAAACATGTTCCTATGTAATCAAATATAAGCAAGGTAAAGACAATGTAGTAGTCGATGCTTTGTCAAGAAGGTACAATCTCTTTACTTCTCTTAGTGTAAAAATTCTTGGATTTGAACATGTTAAGGAGTTATATAGAATGACACTTATTTTGGAATGATTTATTCATCTTGTTTTGATAGAAAAGTTGTTGATGATTATTATATGTTTCATGAATTTTTGTTCAAGAAAAGTAAGCTTTGTGTTCCTAAGTGTTCTGTAAGAGAATTACTTGTTAAAGAAGCTCATGAGAGTGGATTAATGGGGCATTTTACAATTCATAAAACCTATGAGATGTTACATGAATATTTGTTTTGGCCTAAAATGAAACATGATGTTCATAAGGTTTGTAGTCAATGTTTAAATGCAAATAGGCTAAATCTAGATTACAACCCAATGGATTGTATACTCCCTTGAATGTGCCTAATGAACCTTGGACTGACATATCTATGGTTTTGTTCTTGGTTTTCCACAGATTAAAAAGGGCAAGGATAGTATTTTTGTTGTTATGGACAGATTTAGTAAAATGGAACATTTTATACCATGTAACAAAACCGATGATGCTAAGCATTTGGCTTACTTGTTCTTTAGAGAGGTTGTAAGGTTGCATGAAATTTCTAAAACTATTGTTAATCATAGAGATGTAAAGTCTTTAAGCTATTTTTGGAAAGTGTTGTGGTGTAAGTTGGGGACGAAGTTGTTGTTTTCAACTACATATCATCCTTAAACTAATGGGCAAACCAAAGTGGTTAATAGAACCTTAGGTTCTTTACTTTGGACAATTATTTCATAGAACGCTAAGTCTCGGGAGGATTCTTTACCATTTATTAAATTTTCATATAATAGAGCAATCCATAATACAACTCATTGTTCTCCTTTTGAAGTTGTTTATGGGTTTAACCCACTTACACCTCTTGATTTGCTACTTATTTCTTCTAGAGTCCTTTTGATGTAGGTGATGAATTTCTTGATTCGAGGACGAATCCTTTTGAAGAGGGGGAAAATGATGTGAATAATGGTGTTTCACTCGTTTTGGAAGGACCAATTACAAAATCTAAAGCATCAAAGATTCAACAATTATTCATTCTTCATGTACAAGAATTGATAGGGTCAGTTCACTGTGAATTTCATGTGTCATATACTAATACAATAGATGAAGGACCATTTGGAGATTTAAAAGTCAACGTTTTCTCGATTGAAGTGGACTATGGGTAGATATTAAGCTTCCTTGAAGCCAACAACTTGAAAACCTCATGACTTAGTTAATATCACATTTTTATTGTATTTCCAGTTATTTTAATTTAACAAGTTAGGGTAACTACCATTAATAGTAAGTTAAAAATGGTGGTTAATTAGGGTAACTACCATTAATAGTAAGTTAAAAATGGTGGTTAGAAATTAGTTGTTGGAAGATAAAAATGTATGTTAATGTTTTAAAAACTTTTGGTATTTCATTAATTTAGGATAGAACCTCTACAAGGCTATATAATGCCTTTATCCTTTCATTTGTAAGCACAAGACTTTTGACGAATGCAATTTGAAATCTCATGTTGAGAGTTTCCCTTAATTTACAATTCTTGTGGTAGAATACATGCTAGCCATTCAATCTAAACCTTGATCAAGTTTGATTGTGGAGTGACTCATTTTAGAACAAGATTTCCAAATCTTGCTTCTAGATCTTCAATCTAAGAGGTAATCTAATCCTAACTTTTTCTTGGTTGATCTCAATTAGTATAAGGAGGTGTTAGTTTCTTATTTCAAAAGTTCTTGCTAAGTTAATAGCTTGGATCTTTAGATTGATTGCCTTATCAATGCCAATTAGCATGGAGCTAAAAAGAAAAAGAATAGGTTTCTTGATGGCCAATACCATCAAGGAAAAGCTTTTTGATGACATGTAGAAAGGGTATTTTATGGCATGTTTTGGCCATCAAGATACAATTTTTGATGACAACGTTTTGACCATCAAGAAAACTAGTTTTTTCTATGGTCGAGCTTTCTTGATGTCTGCCTACTTGATGGGTAAAGACCATCAAGGTAGACATTTTTTGACGTGATTTGCACTTCAAAGAAGGTCAAATTTGAAGTAGTTTTGTTTTTTAAGAATAATGAGATAACTCATAAATTTACTTTAGACCTTATCGGAAGCTTGTCAAAAACACCTTAATAACATATTAATGGCTTTTTAAATTCAAATATAGTACCTAAAACCATTTTTTTGTTTCGAGCTTAATTATAGGGGAACACCCAAGCAAACTCCAAAGTTAATGGAAAGCTCATTTCGACCTTTCAACTCTAGGACCCGAGTATCATACGTAATTTCATTTTAATGCTTAAACTTATTGGACATTCAAGAACTCCAAGAAAGTTCAATAAAACTAATCCAAACCTTAGAAAGAACTTAACAAAGTACCCTTAACTTCAATAGACAACACTTTAACTACCTTTTAAAATCGAAATTAAGCATCCATCATTAGAGGTTACTCAATATTATCATTAATATTAAATAGGTACTCAACACCCGCTTCAAAAAGCTTAGAAACTTACCCAATTTTTTGCCCAATATCCAATTTTGAATCTTCTCGCGACTGGATAGCCTGTAAACTACAAGAAATCCAACTCAATAAGTTAGATCTTACCCCAAATCAAGGATCCAACACTTGATTCAGGATGTGAACAAACAACTGACGGTCAAAGAGAGCAGCGACTATTAGGGTCTGGTCACCGAACGACGGTGACGACTTAATTCAAATGACGAGGTAGCAACTTCATATGAGAATGAGATTGACCATATTCTGACCAATGATTGATGAGGACACAACGTCAGTTTGTGCAACAATGCTTGATTATATCGAGTGGTGGAGAGATAGAGAGGGATAGTAGTGATTTGTGTGTCGTTGGTGGCGAAAGGAAGGAAAAATCGTGAGAGGGAGGGGAACTAGCAATGAGAAAAATCGAGAAGATGAGGAAGGGGGCAACACGTATGTCTTCCTAAATAAGAACCTCTTCCCTTTTTATTTACTTATTTATTTTGAACTTATCCAAAAGAAAGAAGGAGATAGAATAATAATAATATAAAATACCATATTGTCTCTCACTTCAAATTAACTTACTTTTTGCTCTTATCTTCATCCCTTTCAAATACTTAATAAAATTCTAAGTCTTTCACCAAACTGACGTTGTTCTGATTCCTTATAAAAACAATCAACCATAAAGAATTGACATAGGATTTATAATGAATTTCCCATAACTTAGAAAAATATTAATATAAATAAAAAAGAATAGAATAAAGGTGTACACTTACCCACTTGTCCTATGATAACTCGAGCCAAAGTTGGTATTTTCAAACCAAAAACCCTCACTTAGACCTCAACCAAACCAACAAGAATAAAGGATGCTTTGGCTAATTCTACGTGGAAATGGGTGATAGATGATGAGTATATTGCATTGATTAATAAGAAAACATGACATCTTGTTTCACCTTCTCCAACGATGAATGTGCTTGGTAACACATGGGTGTTTTGAATAAAAAGAAATGTTGATGGGTCTGTTCAGAGGCATAAATTATGCTTTGTAGCTATGGGTTTTCATAAGAATCTAGGAGTCAATTTCTTTGAAACCTTCAGTTCAATAATTAAAGCTTCTACTGTCTGAGTGGTTTTTCAGCTTGGTTGTTTTAAAAGACTAGAATTTAAGGTAACTAGACTTCAAAAATGCCTCTTCTTCAATGGAAAATTAACTGAAGATGTTTACATGACATAACCCTCAGGCTATATTGATTCTGCCTTCCCAAATTATGCGTGTAAACTTGATAAGGCTATATATGGGCTTAAGAAAGCACCACGAGTGTCGAATACAACCCTTACAAATGACTACTTGAACAATGGTTCATCAATTTAAGGTCAGATTCTTATCTTTTTATATTCCAAAACACTAGTTCTATTATTCTAATTCTAGTTTACATTGATGAAGTTATTGTCAATCGAAACAACTCTGTTATGATTGACAAATTAATTAAGTCTCATGATGCCAAATGTTCCTTAAAAGACTTAGGCCCATTACTATTTTATTGGGATTCAAGTTCACTATCATGACTCTAGGTTCATGATAAATCAAGCCAAGTATGTTGATGATTTGCTTTATAAGATTCAACTTACTGACTTAAAACCAACTCCATCTCCAAGTGTTCTCGACAAACGCCTATCTCTTGGTGATAGCATACCTTTAGATTTCCATTGGTGGAAGTTAAAAGAGTCCTTCGTTATGTTAATGGTACTAAAAATTATGGTCTCTTATTTTAACTAAATACGGATTTATCCATCACAACCCTTTCAGATGTCGATTGGGCATAAAAAATTGATGTTTGTAAGTCTATGGTAGCATATTGTGCGTTTGTAGTATGTTTATGGCAGCATATTGGCAACCCTAAACACTTTGTGTTCTTAAAATGAAATTGGTTTTGGCGTTGTTGGGGTTGTGTTCTTTTATTCTTGTTGTTTAACATAGTTCTTAGATCCAATGCCCAAGGGTTTCTTATCATTTGGTATCAGAGCTTTTGGCTCTAGATCGAGTATATCTTTTCATTATTGCAATATTTTCTTCTCTTATTTTCTTAATTTCCATTTTTTAGTTATATCATCACATTCTATCCACTATATAAAATCTCATAAAAAAAGTGTCACTTTCATTCCTAATTTTACAATTTTATCTTCTTCAATGTTTTAGATTTAGGTTTTTTCTACAAATTTGTTTGCTTCAAAATCTTTTACTTCAATTTCCTTCAATGTTAAATATCGTCATGTTGAAAATCTATATAAAAAAAATGTTGTGATTTGAGAGATTTCATGTTGAACTTTGTTGTTTGTGAATTCAAGAGTATAGAAGATGACTATCAAAAGCTAAATTTGAAAGGGATCCATTAGATTTGAGAACAAATCTTCTTGAAGAAGAGGAGAATGATACGAATGGAATTTATGTTCTAAAACTCGTGATTTCTATCATATTCTATTCAATAAAGTCGCTATTGATACTATAATCTTAAAACCAATAAACTAAGGCCCCAAGGCTATTATTGAGTAAACTTGAACTTTATGTAGAGACATAAATGTGGATTAAGTTCGAGTAAATAGCCTAAATAGTCTATAGTATACAAATACGATTGGGCACCTTATTCTGGAAACACTATGGATGCGACTCACTTTGTAGTTAGTACAAACAATTTGGTCCTGAATTGCTCGTGTAGAGACATAAAAGTGGAGGCATTCTATGTAAAGAGTTTACATAAGACTTGAACCACGAAATAGTCACTTTTAAGTTATAACACCATTAACTTTGTAACAATAACTATTTTGTTTATAGATATCCAATGTAACTTAATCTTAATCCTAAGCTAACTATGAACTTCTGATCACACGAAATTATCCTTAGATCTGCATAGGTGAGGCCATCTCTATGATACAAGCCCAATAAGCCTCCCATTTTAGGGGTAAAATCAGGTGGATAGCTAGGGACATAGGGTGCGACAAAATTTACTCCTACCCACTCTAGGGTTAGTAGATACGTTGTTTCCTTAAGGATTAAATCCAGGTCTTGAACAAGGGACTCCACCCTCTCATTAGTTCGAGAGAGATTCGGTTTAAAGGTTAGACCTTAAACCAATTGTTCAATAGTGGATCAATGAGACTTAAGAAGAAAAGATATAATCTCGAGGGTAAAACAGTACTTTGACCCAGCCGAGATTATGAACAATCTGTGAAAGATTAACTTACTTATCATGGTTATATCACATGGACACAAATATATATAGTGAGGAGAGTGCAACTATAGGACTTTAGTGAAATGACCCATTAGTTAACGAAGGTTGATTAACTCAGACTAAAGACTTTAGACAGTTAATCTCAGATCGTTGGAGTCCATGATCTATAGGTCCATTAGGTTCCCCCGCTACCTCATAAGAAATCAATTTAGAACATTATGATAGAATAATTTCAATTGTTTAAATTAGGTAAAGAGAGAGAAACCAACGAATATATTTGATATAGTCATCGGTTATAAGCTTAAGATAGAGCTTCATGTTTAAAGGTGAATATGGATTCATATTTGAAAGCTCGAAATTGATGAAAAAAGTCAAAATGTTGACTTTTGACTTTGAAAATTCAAACTTTGACCGACTTTATATTCAAATATGCTTTGAATTTTAGAAAAATGAATATAGATTCATACTCCGGAGGCCAAAATTAGTAAAGACAAATAAAATGGTAAAAAGTCAAAATGGTGACTTTTGATATTGTAAATGTCAAATTACCATATTACCCTTGAAAGCACATTACATGTAATTAACAAATGACTTTATGCATGTGAGACACCTACTTGGTCATCCAAGTGTGGAGAATGGAAGCTCACTACATGTAATTTTTGCATGTAGTTTGCTTATAAAAGGAATAGATTGGAAATGAAAAATGAGTGTCGTTTTTTGTTAAAATTGATTTTATAATTTGGAATTGCAAGATCTAACCAAAATTCCTTTTCTCTCCATAAGTTCTCCTTTTAAATCCATCTTTCTCTCTATTTTCTTCACTGTTCGAGTCTCACAACTCGGTTTTAAGTTCAGAGAATAACGGATCAACACTAATTGTAGTTCCGATTTCGATTTTGTGAGGAGATTGTGAAGAGCACGTGAAGAGATTACAAGAAAAGAAAAGCATCAAAGGTAAGTTTTTCTTTTGACCCTATCTTTGTTTCAAATAGGGTTATTATGTATGTTGATCACTAAAGTGTTTAGTTGTAATTAGAGTAAAATCTAATCTGTATTCTGTTGCACATGTCTATCGTTTCCATCAACAAATCAAGAAATCAGAATTAAATTAAATGAAGAAGTTGAAGAGATGCAAGGCTTGAAAGGTGAATAGTTATTTTGGCAACCCAAAAGTCATAATATTAAATGTTTAAGGAATTATGTATTTCTGTGTTTTCATTTATTAGGGTAGTTGAAAGGCCATAAAATTAAATTTTGTAACCTTTCATTTAATCTTTTAATTAGAATAACTTAGTTTGTAATAGCCATATTTAAAAAACGAGAATTTGGATGAATGAAATTTAAAAATTCTAGAATGTAGAATTTTGTTCTTATGTGTTCTTGTGATAGAATGCATGAATATTTGGAACATTCAAGTGAGGATTGATCTGTCTTGCTTGTGGAGTGCTTTGAAGATCGAGGGTTGATGGGAGTTTCTAACTTTGTCTGATCTTTAGTTTCTTAGATCATCTAAGCAATCTCTATCTAGCCTATCTTAGAGGTTAAAATCAAATTGGTTTTGAGGTTGTTAGGGTTGTGTTCTTTTGAGTCTTGTTGTTTAACATGGTTCTTAGATCCAATGCACAGGGATTTCTTATCATGTAGGCACCAATCTTGTTTTTTGGTCTTCAAAGAAACAAACTGCAGTTGCTCAAACGAGTACAATATCTGAGTATAGAGCCCTTGTACATGCTGCATTAGAAATTATTTGGCTAAAAGAATTACTTTCAAAACTTGCTGCGATTAATTAAATCAAACAAATCCTATGGTGTGATAACTTATGTGTTGGTGCCCTTGCAGCCAACCCTATTTTTCATGTTAGAACCAAGCATAATGAAATTGATGTCCATTTTATCTGAGACCAAGTGCTTTGTGGTGCTTTGAAGGTCGTTACATTCCCTCATCTAATTAACTTGTTGACTGCCTAACTAAACCTCTCACGCATTCTCACTTTCAGTGTCTACGCTCCAAACTCAATGTAGTTAATTTACCCTCTCATTTGAGGGGGGGATGTTAGAGAATAAGCCAACTAGGTAGCACACGTAGGCCACCCATAAATGCCAGATTGTTGATAAATCATCAAGCTGTACAGCCACGTTATCACCTTTAAGAAGCTTCAATATGTTGAAATTTGGTTAGAAGGAATATGTCGGCCCCAACCAATAGATTGTGTACACTTTGGTAACTAATATTGATTCCCTGTAATTAATTTTATTTCATTATTCCCTTTACATATTTAATTTTTGTTTTAAAAAAAATGTTGAATGATTTTCTCTCTCTAATTATCTAAACAGTAAAATTTTAACAAATAAATAACTTTTATCTCTGTAACTAAATCTCAATAATTATAATTAGTTCAAATTTAAAATATTAGCATATATAACAATATTTTAAAAAATTGCAAATATAGCAAAAAAAATTTATCATTGATAAACCATAAGAGTCTATCAACGATAGAAGTCTACATTGATAAACTTTGGTATAGTTGTAAGTTTTTAAAAACTGTTGTTATATACTTAATTATTATTTCCAAAATTGGTACCAATTATAATTATAAAAAATGTTTAAATTCTATTTTTGGTACTTATACTTTGCATCTTCTTATATTTTGGTTTCTGAATTTTTAAAAGTACCCGTTTTGGTCCCAAAGCTTTTGAAAAAAGCTTACTTTGGTCTATCATTAGAAAGTTGTTAACTCTTTAATATAATGATGACGTGACATTTTTTTATGATTAGACTCTAGATTCATTATATTAATTAAATTGATAAATAACCAAGAAATATTATTCATTTATTCTCTAAATCTTTTTTGTCAATATAGAAACATAATTAACACACTTGAAGTAAATAAATGAAGCATTTTCATAAATAAAAAAAATATTGAAAATATCTACATAATATAGCAAAATTCATCAAACTCTCTGTAACTCGTTTAAATTTTTTCTATATTTTATAAATAATTTCATTTTTTTGTGTTATTCATAACAATTCCCCTTAAATAAATCCAAATTAAAACTAATTTTGTTATTTTTCTTCAAAACTTAAATATCACATCTTCTCGCAAATCCCCATCATTTATTTATTTATTTATTTTTCAAATTAAAATCTTGAAGCAAATCTGTGAGATCCATTTTTAATTTGAGTATAGGAAGTAAAATTTTGGCTAAAAGTATTAAAGAGATTGGCATTTGAATAAATCCGCGGAAAGGATTAAGCGATAAAATCTTTTATAGTTAGTATAAGTTTTGTGATTAAGAAGTTAATTCGTGGGGAAGTTTTGAGAAAAGAAAGGTTTGCAGTCGAATCTATAAGTCTAAACGCTCTCAAAAGAAAGTCTGCATAAGTTAAGTTTTGACTAAAACAACTGGGTGTTTGGGTAGTCTTCGTGATAAGAACCAAGGGTTTCACGATGAAGAAGTCTGCGAGGAAGGCTTGAAGTTTAAGTTCGCGATAAATGTTCTAAACGAGTAAAATTTGGTTAGTTTGCGAGGAAGGTTTCTTGTAAAAATATAACCACGCAATAAGGTTATTCGTGAGAAGTGTTAAATAGTTAATGTTATTTGCGGTATGGGGTTAGACGAGAAGTAAGTTCTTGCTAAGAAAATGTCAAATTTGATTTGACAGGGGTTAACGTGTAAGATTAAGAAGTTAAAGCATGGTTGGGTTGATTATTAAATTTACACATGTAAAGTTTTAAGCAAAAGCTGGCAAACTAAGAAGAGTTTAAGCATGACTAAGATAGTTTAAGGGCTTTATAAATAGAGGATTTGGTCATTAAGTAAGATAAAAAAAAGATTTTATTAAAAAAATAAAAGCTAAAATGTTGTTGTTTTGCTTTGGTGGGAAGAAAAACAAAATATTTACAGTGATTTGTTCCGCGAGAAGGCTCCACGAGAAGAGGAGGATTTTTGCTAAAGTGTGGTGAGTGGTTTTCTTTTTAAAAGTTTTGTGGTTCCACTTTACTATTTGGAAAGATGATTTCAAATGAGAAAGTGTTTCAAAAAGAGATTTCTATGAAAAGTTTATATTTGTTCTAGCTTGATTTATAATGTTAAAGTTTGATTTGATAATTATGATTTCCATGCTATGAAATGATTTTCAAACCATTAGTTGATTCCTTGAGATGGTGCTAACTTTTATGTGTACATAAAGAGTCGAGGCCACCATGGGGTGTACGAACCACAGGGTGATAAGAAGTTGGCTTATACATTGAAAGGAGCTTATAAAGCTTAGCAGTCTGAGCAACAAGAATGAATTGGTATGTTCTCGGATGGAGTTGATATCGTAGTCAAACGCGAGGTAATGAGACCAAGCATAGAGAATGATTTGGGATCCTTGGTGAAAGGAATAAATGTTAACTGATGTGTGTTTATGTAAAATTGTTATGTTATGAATGTGTTTGTTAAGCATAAAGAAAGGTTTATGCGAGATGAAATGATTTGATGTTATTTATACGAAATGATGTTTATGAAAAGGTATTGTGAAAAGGATTTCATAAACCTCACTAAGTCTTTTAGACATTCTTTCAAAGATTCATCTTCCAGGATCAGGCGTTTAGGCCAAGTAGAGAAGAAGGTTGAAGAATTTACGACGAGATAACTCCAGACATTTTGGAAATAGTTAAGCGTTGATTGTTTGGACAAAGTGTTGTAATTATGCATCAAACGCCTGTTATTAATAAAGTACACATTTTGATAGATATTTATTATACTTGACGTTTAGGTTGACCATCATCACGTTTTGAGTTTTGTGGATAATATAAAAGGGGTTGAGAATAAGATTTTGCGATAAGAAATTTTCAAAGTTGTAACAAACTCATATCCTATTCCTACTATTTCGGTATTTTAGCGTGGGGTGTGACAAAATCAAAAGAACAACATTGAATAGAATAAAAAATTAAATTAAACTAACATATTAGTGTTTAACATCCATGACAAGGTAAAATAAACTAGAAAAATAAAATACGTAGCACTTGTTGAAAATAAATTTTAGAAAATTGTAAACAAATATTCCAACAATGAATCATAAAACCCCCCAAAAAAAAACAGTAGTAATTGGGAGGAAGAGAGAAAAAACGCATCTCAATGAATCACAAAATATCTCAAATTTAAGTCACTAAAAAAATTTATATGTGAATGACTTACATCAAGCATGTGTTGTAAAGTAGAATAACAATACCAAAAATGGTGATGATCAAAATCTTGAAGATTATTTTTTGAATTCTCCGATAAAACATCAATTTACCATCTAGCCTTAACTAAATATTAAAACCTTAAATAATTAGAAGTGATTATCTTATTTGGCATTTTAGTAAGCCAAATATAGAAGACATCTCACCTTTCCGTTCGAGAGTTAAATGGAATTTTAACGACAGAAATTAAAATATGCTATTTTTAAAAGTTCAAGGATTAACACACTTTAATTTTAGAAGTTTAAAGATTAAAATAGAACAATATACAAAGTTTAAAGCTGTAAAAAACAAGGAATATTTACCAATATAACTTAATTTGGAATCATTTTTTCACAATTATCCTAATTTTAAGATATATTCTAGAAAAATGGTTTACAACGACAGTTATTTTCTGTCGCGAAAAAAATTGTGACAATTATTTACAGTCATAGTATCGCATGTCGTGGAAAGTCCTTCTATAACAGTTCAAAAAACTGTCACAATATGTGTTTTCATGACAAAAAATAAATGTCATTAATTAGTATATTATGACAATAAATAATTGTCATCTTTTTTTTAATGACAACAAATAACTGTCACAATTTACACATTTACGACAGTTACAAAAATGTCACGAATTCTTATATTATGACACTTTTTTACTGTCAAGAATATGTCAATCGTGATAGTTTTTTGTAAAATTTAATTGTCATTGATTCGATATTGACAACAGTTATGAAAATGTCACGAATTAATATATTACGACATTTTTTTCTATTATGGATAGACCAATAGTGACAGTTTTTATAAAATTTAATTGTCATTGTTTCAGTATTGACGATAGAAAAAAAATGTTACGAATTTGTATATTATGATATATTTTTTCTGCTGTGTATTCCTCAATTCCTGTTTTTCTTGTCGTTGAACCATTACACTAACAACTTCAATAACAATAACAATACAACATCACACCCATATGAAAACAATAAGTCAACACTTTAATATATATATACATAACGATACACTTTGTAGTATTCATACACCCACTGACTAATAACCATTTGTTTAGTTCAAATGTAATTTCCATAGAAAAAAATATATACATTGACATCCTTAGCTACCAAGAAGCCTAAAATCAATATATTGCAAGCAATAGTTTGCTACCAACCATACCAAAGATGTTATATCAATTCATTGCTCCAAATTGGCTTCAATGCTCCAATTGGATTCTTCCAAACCTAGTAAGAAAATAAAATCTCATTTAGAGTATGACTAAAGAACATTACCTATAAGGAGGTTATACGTAAAGGTAATTAAGGAACATTACTATTGATGTAAGATTGAAAAAAAAAACAATATTAAGATTATAGAAGAATAACTAGAGTGCCCAAACTTATGTGATAACATTTTCAGCCCCCTCCCCCACTCTCCCAACCCTTCATTCCAGCCCCCTCCCAACACAATCAAAAAGCAGTGAGAATAGCACACATAGAACATATGTTTTCAGTCAATACCATAACACAATGTACCAAATACACTGTAACACCCCGAATTTTGAGGTATTTTATTTTTAATCAAATGTCTTATTATTTAAAGTTTTTTTATTTTCTTAAAATTGTTGGAAGCTATTTTATTACATGTAGTTTGGAAGAGAAATTCATTTAATAAGAAGAAGTGGATTGAAGGGGTTAAAAGGAGTTAGAAAGGTACATTAAATAATAAAAAAATAATAATATATTATTATTGTTATTATTATTATTATTATATTGTAAAAAAAAAAATAGGGTCTCCTCTCCCTTTCTTCCTCATGCGACCCCACCACCTCCCCCCCCCCCTCAAATTTTTCTTCTTCTTCTTCTACCCTACCACACAGCCGCCACCCCCAATCTCCGCTGCCCCAATCTTTTCCGTTCTTCGTTCTGACTGGTCATGTCACGATGCAATAGATCTGGATGCCGTGACGTTTATCCCTCTCTGTTCTCGTGGCTGAGCTGAAGCAGCAGCGTCCATTTGCAATCGGAGCTCTGTCGTTGCACCTACTGTCAACACGTCCTCGTCCAGCTGACGACCGTCGTAGCTACTATTGCCGCTCTCTGTTGCGTTTCCTTGGCGTAACTCCCACGACCGAGCCGCCCACACCCTCTGTCCTGATCTGCCTCCTTTTTACAAATCACTGCTGTCGCACGACTCTTCACCTCCCAACACGAAGTGTAAGCCGTTTCACCTTGTTTCGTTTTGATATGATTTTGTATTTAGATTCGATCACTACTGCCTCTTTTCTAATGTGTAATCGTAGTGGTTTTGTTGGTAACAAATTAAATATGGGTTATATTTGTTCGATGTTGTTTAAGCGTTGTGGATGGAATAATGGACTGAATTGTTAATTGGTTCTTGAAGGTGTTGAAGTTAACGTTGGGTCCCTTGAATTGTTAATTGGTTCTTATGGTTACTTAGCTTTATTTTTTACTAGCTTTGAGGCTGAACTAGAGTAAGTTGACTGCTAGGGGTAAAGTAGAGTTTATGCGTTGGGATAATGAGAATGAATTGTAAATGACTATTAAGATGCAAAGATTGGACTGAGGGGAAAAATTATTAGTTATCCTATTGTGTAGATACCTTGCATGTGTCCTTCGGGATCACCACATTTTTGTATCCTATGGGATTATTTGACTGATATATATTTCTGTAGAACACTAGACTGATTATGTGTCCTTCGAGGCATTAGACTGATTTTGTGTATCCTACGGGATCACAAGACTGTGACTGTGCAGGGTACTCCATTAGGGAGCTAATAATTTATCTTTTCCCTAAAGGGACCAGTAGTGGGTCTCTTACTGAGTAGGTTGTACTCACCCTTTTTATGTTTAACTTTTCAGGCAAAGATAAGGAGGCAGACCGGTGAGAGGCAAGAAGAAGGCATGACTGCCATAGGGATTGTCGTTTAAAAATGCCTTCGTTTATGTTTTGTTGTTTTTCTTAGGACATAAGACTGTTTAGAAAATGCTTGTGATTTAATAGATGTTATGAATTTTTGTTTTGCAAAATGTATTTCTAAAATCTTTGTTGATTGAAATAGGGCCCGAACAAGGATTTTTTTTATGTTATTTTGACTTTGATGGATTTTATAAAGACTCATGTTTAAAAGAAACGTTTTTTTATTTAAGTAATGACCACAGTTTAGTTCTAAAAGTTGGGTCGTTACATACACAAACACAATCGAAATACATTATACAAAGAATATGAACAAAACAAAGAAGGAAAGAAAAAATTGTACCAAATACACAAACACAATCCACAATTGTTAGGAGAGTTAAATAAAAGAGAAAAGACCGAACAAATAAGAATAAAGAAAGAAAATTAATGAAAAATGTACTAGAAAGGCAACAATGAAATAAAGAATCTACTGACTAAGAAATGAAATAAACAGTGGTACCATAAAAAATTGAAGAGAATAAAGTTTGAAAGAGTACCATAAAAAACCTGGCATTAGTGTTAAGGGGGAGGAGGGGGGGGGGGGGGGGGGGGGGGGGGGGGGGGGGGGGGGGGGGGGGGGGGGGGGGGG
>JBBPDI010072165.1:0-16356 GCA_037974545.1 Cucumis variabilis | reverse complement strand
TTAAAGAGCCTTGAGGCTCTCTACTCTGCTTTCTCCCACTTTTAAGATAAAGTTTGGCCACCAATTACCAAATATTCCCACTTTATCATATTTCTTTATTTTGAACCAAAATCCTGATGAGTATGCAGGTGTGAGCTAACCCCAGATGGAGCTAACTTCAAGATCAAATATTTTATATTGTTTTTTTAATGAAGCGAATTTTATTTTTTCTTTCACTTCAAGAATCAAAACAATTGCGATGCAAGAAACAACGTCGGCGAAAGGTGCGTGCCGTTGATCACCTTTCTCCAATGCACTCAATGTTACGTTGCAAAAAGTCCCTTTCCGCGACGTACAGAAACAAGACGTCGCAAAAAGTCTAAAATTAAATTTAATGCGTTCACTTTTTTCGATGTATGATAGGGTGCACGTCACGAAAAGGTTAAATAATAATTATTGTTTAAACTTTCCCCGACGTCACCCTGCCACACGTCGCGAAAAGTGAACGCATTAAATTTAATTTTAGACTTTCTGCAACGTGGGATAAAGGAACATCAGAGAAAGTTTAAATATTGATTTTTCATTTAAACTTGCTCCAACATCGAGTGGAGTGACGTCTTAGAAAGTTTAATAATAATTATTGTTTAAATTTTTCCCGACGTGCAACCTACCACTTGTCGCACAAAGTGTCCGTATTAAAGTGACAATGATCACCTTTTCCTGACGTGTGGCAGAGGGCACATCGAAGAAAGTTTAAATAATGAATTTATTATTTAAACTTTCTCTTATGTGTATACAATATACATTGGCAAAGGTACCTTCCCCGACGTTTTTCAAAATGTTGGGAAAAGTTCACACTATTTATTCTTCCTTCAACACAGAACAAAATGCAAAACAAAAACAAACCCAAAATTGGCCTAGAGAGAGGGAGAGGAGGAGAGTTGTGTTGTCGTAGTCATCCGTCTTCGCCGCCACCACCGCCAGGAGTGTCCTCTTTTCTTCTCTTTTTCTTTTGTATTTCAACTTTTTCTTTTCACTATACCCTTTATCATAGCAGAGCCAGAATCCAAAGCACCATAAAATATGTTTATGAATGCACACTGAAATACAAATTTTAAATAAAAAAACCCACGAAAAAACCACAAAGAAGAAGAAGAAGAAGGCTTTCCCTGACGTGATGTTGGAGAAGGGTTTTCTCGACATGCTGACGATATGCGTCGGTGAATGTTCTCCGTTATCAACATGATCTGCATCGGGAAAGTATCCCCCAGTGCTTTCAATTTTAAATTTATTTGGTAAAAAATTAATTTATTATTTAATATTAATTAATCTAATTAATTAATATTAAAATAACAGTATCAGAATTCGATCAATCAAATTGAAATAATTCAAATCTCTATTTGGATTTCTCGATATTTAAATAATTTAAATCTTATTTAAATATCTTTTAATTCAAAAACTCTTTAGAAAATTAATTTGAACTATTTAATTTTTCGATCATCTTGTTCTAAATTTTATTACCATAGTGAGCTAGTAGCGAGACCTAGTGGACCTATGATCATGAGCCCTAATGATCCGAGTTTGACTAACTAAACTCTTTTAGGCCAAGTTAATCAACAGTCATTAACTAACGAGTCATTCAACTAAAGTCTCGTAGTTGCATTCCCCTTACTATAGATATATTTATGTTCACCTAATATAACCATGATTAGTAAGTTAACCCTTCATAGGTTATTCGTAATTTTAACTAGGTCAATTTACTGTTTTACTCTTGAGATTACTTCTTCTTCCTTAAGGTACCACTGATCCTCTAATGAACAACTGGTTTAAGGTCTAACCTATAAACCAAATCCCTCTCGGGTCAATGAGAGGGTGGGGTCCATTGTTTAAGACTTGGATTCAATGCATAAGGGAAAAACCTATCTACTGACTCTAATGAGGTCAGGAGTGAATTTCATCTTTCACCCTATGTTTCCAACTATCCACCTGGTCTTACACCTTAAATGGGAGGCATATTGCGCCAACGTTGATGAGTTGCTCTCACCTATAAAGATCTAAGGATAATCTTGTGTGAACAAAAGTTCATAGTTAGCTCAAGATTAAGACTAAGTTACCTAGGTCATCAAATTAAAAGAAATAGTTAATTTTAAGATGCCAACAGTGTTACAAAAAATTGACTATTTAATGGTCTGGTCTTATGCAAACTCTTTACATAGCATGTCTCTGCTTTCATGTCTCTACATGAATGATTCAGGATCACATCATTTGTACTAACTACAAAATAGGCCGCATCCATAGTGTTACTAGAATAAGGCGTACCTAACCTTATTCATACACTATAGATCGTTGAGGCTATGAACTTAAACTTGATCTAAATTTATGTCTTTACATAAAGTTCAAGTCTACAAGGTAGCCTCAGAATCTTAGTTTATTGGATTCAATATTATAGTATTCTATTTTACTAGTAAATAATTCAATAATCACATTATTGAATATAATTTACAAACTACAAGTTTTAAGACATTAATTTTAACAGAATGCATCGATTACACTGACATAGTGTCACCCAATAACCTTTGGACCACGATCTACAATCATTGATGACACCAACGACATAGTCAAAGAGGTATCTCAAATCTGGATGGGTCTATAATTAGGCATGTGCAGTTTGGTTGTCCATATGGCCTTGTTAGCCATCTTCCATGAAAACCCCTATATTATCAAGATGTTTAGTGATGGTTTCATTTTCCTGAATGACGTCCTTAGAGAATGAAAACAAGAAAAATTGTAAGTAGTTCATCGTCCATCAACCTAATTACGATAATTTAAATTTAAGTAGCAAGAACTAATCATGAACGATGAGTCCAATACCATAACGTATATGCAAAGATTTACTCTCGAGTGCATCTTTCGCTGAACGTGCATCATCAACATATCCATGGTCTGCAAAAAAAATTCAAATATTAGTAACGTAACATTTAAATAGAAATTTTTAGTGCATAACCATAAACTTACATCTCCAACAACCCATTTATTCTTCTCAAATGGCTGGAAGAATTTTTTTTTTCCAGAATGAGTAGACAATAGTTCACTCTTCATGCTTTGTCTTTGAATTTTCCCTTTAGGATAAGTATGCGCTCCATAGGTCTGCATTAACCGGCCAGAAGGGATCACATTTCAGTACAAAACCTCTCTCGACTTCTGGAACCAAAACTAGTTGCAAGGAATCATCACCCGATTTTTTTTGTTTCTTTCCCTCACTAGGTGAGAATTTAACTGGCTTCTTCCTCTTATGTCATGGTGGAGGTGCTTCCTTGTCCTACAATACATCAAAATCTAGTTGACCTTAAGTAACCTTAAAACGTACCAAAAAAAATTTACATGTCATACATACCTCATCCTTATTTATTCATGGTTCAATCAGGATTTCCTTAGTAAGGGTTTGTATGTTGAAAGCACACTACTACAAATTTGGATTTTAATGACACTTGGATTCAAGAAAAAAGGGATAGGATAGATTAAAATGTGTTGTTAAAAATAAATGCAGAATTTTTTCTTGACACAATTTGTATTTTCTTGACACAATTTTCGTGTCGTTAATTAATGACATAATTTTTGTGTCATTGAAAAATTTCTCTAATAAAAAAACCCTTATTCCCAAATTTAATAAAATTTATCTTTTCATTAGAAAAAAATCTCTCAAAATCCCTAACTCTTGTGATGGTACCTGTTGGGGGTAATTATTAACCCCTTTATAGTAGTCTTATTCTTGACCCATCCCATATATATTTTCATTATTTTGATTTTTATGCAAAATATGATAGTAGACTTTGCTACAAACCCAATGCAACAAAAATCAACAAAAACAAAGTTCGAACGAAGATAACGAGCAATTTGAAGATTGAGAGAAAATTAGTAAATAATAAAAAAGAATTCAAAATCCACACATGCAAAACACCATCATACCACAAGTTTTAGTCCAAGCTACCACATCCTTTCTTCTGCATTTCCAAAGTCAAAACATCATCGTTTTCACCCGTGCCACCTCTAGATCAAGTGTTCGAACCTCACTCAACATAAACAATTTTGGATTTTTTGAAGTATCCACACACGCCCTTCCATCAATCGCATTCTGCCATGTGTCGCTCACCTATGCTTCTCACGTCCTCAATGTCCCAGCATCGAATCCTCAATGCTGCAAATCATTTTTTTTTACATATTTTAAGTTGTAGATTTGTAATTTTTCCGCAAAAATCCAAAAAATCTTTGTGCTTCAGTCAAATTGAATGGGAACTCCTCCTTGAAGTCGATAGTTTGAATCCCATGGGCGATTTTCTTTTATTTTTCTCTATAAATACTAATCTACAACACTTACCATACATAGCTTCAAACGGTGTCATGCCAATGGTAGCCTAATAACTATTATTATAAGCGAACTCCATCAAATGCAAATGAGAGTCCCAACTCCCTGAAAACTCTAGCACACAAGCTCGTAGCATATCTTCTAAAATTTGGTTCAAACGCTTAGTTAGACCATCAGTTTGAGAGTGAAAGGTTGTACTGAAATCCTACCTCGTGCTCAAGGCAGCTTGAAGTCCTTTCGTTCGGACAATTCTTGATCCACTTATATCAATCTTAATTCTCTATCATAGCATGCATATATTCACTTTTCTTATAATTTTATGGAGAATATTATAATAGACTGCATTACAAACCTAACGCAACAAAAATGGAGTCTGAACGAAGAAAAACTGGTAATTTGAGGATCAAGAGAATTTTGGTAAATAAGTTGAAAATCCATGACATGTGTCGACATCAAAACCTCGCGCGCCACTCGAAGGTCAAGTGTTTGAAATTCACCTGGCGTAAATTAATTCCAAAATTTTTCGAATCTCCCACATGTGTGCCTTTCTTCACTATTTTTTTTTTTTGGAAACGTCCTTTCGAACTATTTGCTTATCTATTTCTATCACATGTCATCATCTCCTCATCTATGTGCCTCAAACATCTCAAATTTAAATCTCAGTAGCTCTAAATCATTTTTTCTCATATATTTCGAGTGGTAATTTTGTAAATAATTAGCAACTTTTCGAAAATCCTTCGTTTTTCCATCAATTTCATGTGTACAAGCTCTAGATCATGATTTTGAGCCTCTTGATGGTTATTTTGATTTTTTTTTCTATAATACCAATTTTCCTCTAATTTATCATCAATTTATCAAGCCAACTCCAATTTTCACCAAAATTCTCTTTAAATTTCATTTTGCCATAACTTTTCCCTCTCCATTCTGCCATATTTCTCCCAAAAACTCCCACAATCTTTTTTGATTCAATGGATGGGTAATCTTCTTATCTCAAATGAGTATTCAATTTCTTTGAGAGTTTCTTCTATTTTCCTTCAAATTTAGTAGGTTGATTCTTTAATTTTTGTTCAACAACGAATTTTATTTTCAATTCTATTTGTTCTCTATGAAACAATCCTTTAATATGGTTGCGATTGTTAATTAGTATGCAAGATACATTTTGTTTAGAAAATTAAAATGCAAGATTCAATTGATTATCTTTGTCTACAAGAAATTTCATATTCTTTCTTGCTTACTACGAACATGTCAATTCTTGAAATATTGATTGTTTTAAAGCTTAGATAAACCACCCTTGTTCTTGACAAAATATGAGTTTTATTCCATCAATTTTTGTGCACAATGAAATTCAATTAAACCCATGTTGCATTTTTTTTCTAAAAAGTATGCAAGATACTTTAATTTCTTTAAAAGAACAAGAATTGAGCATGAATTGTTGTTGCAAGGATTAATAATGAATGTTTGTGTGTGTCCCTATCTCTTTTCTTGAATCAAGTTTAGGGCAAAGTAAATTGGTGAGTTCATTACCCTTTTTCTTGGTTCTTGGCTTGCAACTAGTATTACATTTTCCATATGATTTTTTCACATATTGTTGCACGATATATCTTTAGCGACCTAACCAATTAGTGTATTTTCATCATATTCTTTTTTGCCTTGACAGTACCTCTGAAATGTAAAACCAAAATGTTTCTCCCTCGTTCCCCATAAAAAAAAACCCTCAAGTTGCTATCGTCATCTTTTGATCTTCCTAATTAGTAAGCGCCATCGAGTTTCGACGTATGTCATCGAGTTTCCTCGTGTTCGTCGTCCATCGTCTCATTCCTCATTTTTGCTGTCTATTGTCATCTGTTGATTCATCTAGTTCGCTCGCAAGTTTCCTTGCATCATCTCCATTCATCGTCTTCTGTTGTCCAGTGGTTCTCCCCAGTTCCTCCCTTATTCAGTTCTTCTTATAGTGATAACTCCTCCGTCCAATGGTTATTGCAATGTTCCTCCATCCTACGCCACTTGTTTATTCCTTTTATTCTTTTTAGCTGTTAGTTAAATCTACATGGGTGCAAGAAAATTAAGAATTGTTACATGTTTTTATTAATATAAAGGTAATCAAGATATGAGGGGTGGAGATTTAGTAGAAAAAAGAGGCAAGTGTGTTTTATGTTTTGTAATCCTAACATAACTATTTTTTTTCTGATGGATGGTGTCCGAAGCAAGGTAGCATAGTGGAGTGTAGGTATTATGTCATGTAATTCACGTGTGATATAATATTATCAAGCAACAGAACAATCTTTGAAGTAATAAGTATTTCATTTTACCTTTTTGTACTACTTATGTTGTTTACAACTGTTGCATATTAATACATTTTTAAATGATGAGTAAATGGAAGGATCGGCCTCGACATACTCATAGGATGATTTAAATGTTGTAAGATCGGAGTTGGGTTGAATTCGTTGGAATGCACATTTACTTTGTTCAAAGATAAAATTGGTAAAACAAACAACTTTATATGTTTTTTTTGTGTGTGTGGGTTTGATTACATAACGTGTTATTTCGTTGACTATCTTGTAGTTATGGTAGTCATTGAAAAGCTATTTTGTTAGATCCACTTAGACATATGTTTTAGGAATCGTGTTGACATGTACTTAGAAACTTGATACTTTGTTGCGTTAACTATTCTGCAATTATGGTAGTCATTGAAAAGCTAATTTTGTGTGATCTACTTAAATAAATATTTTAGCAATCATGTTGACATATACTTAAAAACTTGATAATTTGTTGCTTTGACTATCCTGCAGTTATAGTAGTCATTGAAAAGCTATTTTGTTCCACCGATTAAGCATATGTTTTAGGAATCATGTTGACATGTACTTAGGAACTTGATACTTTGTATTATAATGACTTGGGGGGGGGGTGCTAGGAGTAAATTTATGCTTAAATTTCAACTTGATGCAAACTAGAACATTGTTGGGTTTGTAAAAATTGGATCAAAACTTACATTTGCAACACTTATATACTATGCTTATGTAGTTGGTGTTTTTATTTATCTTTTGCGTCCTTTATGGGTCTTTTATTAAAAACCTTGGCTTATTTTGAAAAGTTCATTTGTTGACATTATTAAGAAGATGAAATCTCCTTGGCATGTACTTAATATTTATGCTTATGCTTCTGCATTTTTCGTAATGAATGTTGGCTAAGATTCATTTTCTTCAAATTTGCAAGTGGTTGAAGAATCCATGAACTATAGTATCGATTAAGTCCATTTATGCGCCAATTTGATTAGATTAGGTCACACGTGTATGTAATATTAAACTTAATTTATCTTTTGGATTATTGTAAAACCTTTACCAATAATGTAATTTATATTTTTTTTATTATCAATATAAAAATCTTTCTAAATATATTTGGGTATCTTGAATCATGTATTTAATTATTTTTTACAGGAGAAATATATGACAGAAAAATATGTGTTGCGAATTGAAAAATAATGACGCCAAACAATTGTCGACAAACTTATTTAAATAGAAACAATGTTGTCAAATCACATTTCTTGACAAGAATTATATGTAACGAAACATTTAAACACGATAGTATGTTGGTGTCGAGTTATAGATAAAGGTGAACATTTAAAGTGTTAAAATAAGGGTATTAATGATAATATATTCGTGTCGAGTGATAGATAATTGTGACACATTTAAAATAAGGGTACTAATGACAATAAATTCGTGTCGAGTGATAGATAATTGTGACACATTTAAAATAAGGGTACTAATGACAATAAATTCGTGTTGAGTGATAGATAATGGTGACACATTTAAAGCTTCAATGTAAGAGTACTAATGATAATATATTGGTGTCAAGGTATAAATAATGATGACACATTTAAAGTATCAATGTAAGTGTATTGATGACAATATATTGGTGTCGAGTTATAGATAACGATGACATATTTATTGGATCAAGGTCAAGGTATTAATGGCAATATTTTGATGTCATCTAAGCATATTTAACAACACGTTTTTTGAAGTGTCGTTAAATAGCCTTTCTTGACAGGGGCTTCAATGAAGAAAAAATTGTGTCGTTAAAACTCTTTAAGATGCAAATTTTACATAGTTAAAACCCAAATTTCTAGTAGTGGCGACTTCTTCAAAAAAAAATTCGTCAGATGGAAGGATTGGAAGAAGTGACACAACATCTTCAACTAGACTACAATTTATGGGCACTATTGCGAAGACCCTGACTTCTTCAATGGGGATGACCGATGCATTTACACTGGATCAATCAAGTATTTGCCATCTTGATTATCATTTTTGTCGGCATCTAGCAATGGAACTATAGCTGGATTAACCACACTTAACGTCAGGGTCCTCGTGTGTAGACATATTCTCCACGGTCCTTCTTCATGGTCGTTTCCGTCGTTGGTGTCTCTAGATGTTGAGTGAGGATTATGAGACACACTTCAAAAAGAAAGAGAAAATTATGTCAAACATAGACGATCGTGAACTAATAAATTAAACATTAATGTACTGATAATTAATTAAAATGGAAACAAAAACAACGCACACACAAGAATTGCGACTAAGACCGTGAGCAACTCCTTTATGGTCTATAACTTAACCGTAAAGGAGGGCTTCATGCGATCCAATATGTTGAACCGGTATGGCAACCCTAGAGGAGGGTGAATAGGGTTTAATTAAAACTTTTAACAAATAAACCTAAATTAAACTAATTAGATAATTTTTGAATTAAATTAAAAAAAACTTTAGCTAAAATATGTTAAATAACAAGATTGATAAAAAAAAATATGAAATAGAGTATGCAATCAAACTCAACCAACAAGAATATGTAACTAAAATTAAATGAAAAAATAATTAGAGAAAAGAGTTAGAGAAGAAGACACCATAATTTTATAGTGGTTCGATCAAACTCGACCTATATCCACTTTTTCAAGCACCTCTTGATATTTTGATTGAAAATCTTCTTTTGACTCTTTCCACGGATTAGAGCCAAACCACTACTTGCTGCTTTTTCGGATTCAAGAGCAAACTCGATTCTTTCCATGAGTTAGAACCCAACCATTACAATATGTTGAAGTTTTAAATCACACAAAAGAAAACTCTCTAAAAGAGTGAGTATACAAATATTTGAAGCTCTCAAACAATTAATCCTCACAACACAATAAGAATTCTCTCAAGGACAAGATGAAAATAATAAAAATTGGAAGCTTTAGAGAGAATAACAATGACGGCTTTTTCAATTTTTTAGGATTGTAAAGTCGAATAAAGTTGTTACAAAATTTGGAAAAAATGAAGTATTTTAAAAAGATGGGAAAGATAAATCCAAAACCATTTTGGGTCATTGGATGTAAGTAAAAGAAAATTGAATGGTTGAGATTTAAACACAATTAGTCATTAGACACAACATAAATAATAATATAATAATATGTCTTATCAAAATAATTTGTTTAAAGCTCAATAAGGCAAGTTCACCATCTTTTTAAAAAAAACTAGTATTAGACACAAAGATAAATAATAAATATTAAATTTATTTTCTTTTTAAATTCATTTTCTTTATAAAAGCCAATAAAACAAAAGCAAAAGCCATATGTGTTACTCCTCCATTGCTCCAAGTGCTTTCTCTAATTGGTTCAAATTGATTACTTGGCCTCTACTCACCATCTCGGGTATTTTTTTTTGTTGAGCTTCTTTTAGCAATATTTTTTTCGTTTGAACTCCAATTCGGGTGATTCAAAAGGCGTCAGAATCACTGCTCCAAGCTCTACGCTATGGACTATTAAAAATAATAAATTTGTCAATAAAAATTTCAGATTTGTTATCATCAAAACATTAATTAACTAATTAATTAAAATTAATTAATTTGAGATTAAAGGCCAAAAAGTCATCCATGCGGTCGAACTTCAACTCAATCTCATCCATTTTGGAGTCCAAGTGGTCTTCACTCTCTTCCACCTCAAAATTCAGACATGTCAAAGGC
The DNA here is from genome assembly GCA_037974545.1 of Cucumis variabilis. Lineage (NCBI taxonomy): Eukaryota > Viridiplantae > Streptophyta > Magnoliopsida > Cucurbitales > Cucurbitaceae > Cucumis > Cucumis variabilis. The sequence continues at coordinate 6,029 of JBBPDI010072165.1, read as the reverse complement.
CCACTAATAATTGGAGCAAAGACATTGGGATTATATCCTCACGAGGATGGGCGAGAAGTGGAAGTTGATGTTGGTGAGGATGGGCAGGATGTGGAACTTATTATTGAACCTGAAGATAGGAAAGGGGAGCATCATCATCTCAAAAGAGGAGCATTAGGGTTATCCTCGTAACCTTTCGTAGTAGAGATATCAAGAAGCCGATCTAGGTATGCAAGCTTCTCATCCATGGGCTTAATCAATTATATATGGGCCTGAATTTGGAACATCAACCAACAAGTATTTTGCAAACAGTCCTTCAAATTTGGCTAATTCTAACTAAATCTGATATTTTGTTGTTGAACAAGATTGCAGCAACCTCCCTATAATAATGACAAATATATCTACAAGATTTTCGAGTTTGTTATATTTTAAACAATTTATTAACAATATTGGTAATTATTATTAAATAATACATAATACATATTTTTAATAACAATTAGAAATTATATTTTAGATTAGATTCCTTAATTTAAGCACAAATTATTTTTTATTGCCTTTTATTTTAAAAACATATTTTGGTGGCAGCATAAATTACGTTTTATTGAAAAAGCTACTTGACAAGATGAAAATCCTTTGCTTTGCGTCGAGTGTACGAAGAATTTAAAGGTTTTGAAGGGAAAGAAGCTTGAAGCTCAAATCTTTTATGCAACTGATGGAAGACTTTGAAGAGGACAAAGGGTTTCAAGAATCTTTTTCGGTGGAATCGACCGAAGCGAAAGATGTGGAAGTTGCAATCTTTTTGGCTTTGAAGAGTTTCAAGATGTGAAGAGAGTGATAAAGTTTGAATGCCTATACGATTTAAAAAAGATGTGAAACAGCTGTAGAGATTATGTGGAGCTTTGATGGTGATAGCTGTTATTTTTTGGGTTTTGGAGGAAATATAATTTTGATAAGTTTTATTTGTGTATGGAGAGTTTCATTTATTTATAGTGTATTTGTTGTTTATTGAATATTTGTATTTAAGGTTCAAGTTTTTCACTTATGTAGAGGTATTTAAAACATTGATCCAGTAATTTTTTTCATATATTTTTGTTTTGCTATCTTACCAATTTAAATAAAAATTTTCCATTTATCTCAAGTAAACTTTCTATTTTCTATTTTCTATTTCTTCTCGTAAGTCCTTAAAAGAAGTCTGGGTAATCACATGTTTGAAATGTGGGGGCGAGCAAATAGGCTAAGGGAATTTCATATATTTGATAGAAAGATTTAAAAAAAAGACCTAAATCTATTACGAAATTTCACAAATGTCCTAAATTAAGATTTATTTTTTTGATTAGGATTTCTAAATTTTTATGACAATTATAACCTTATTTATATTATTAATTATATAGAATTTTTGAAATTATATTCAAATTGTTTCCTTAGTTACATTATATCTAAATAATAACTTCCTTATTTATAATATTAATTAAGGTATAACTTTATTATAGAAATTAATTGGAAATAGTTTATTAATTCAATATAAAATGAAATATTTTTTAATATGGAATAATTTAATGATTAAATATAATTGTATATCATTATTTTCATCACCACGTATTAAATCTGTGAAAATTATTCCGGCTCCGACGACGACTTCGTCTTTTTCCTCCTTCAATTTTGTTATTTTCTTTCATAAATTATGGTGTCTTTAAGATCGTTCTTCAATGTTTCCTATTTGGTCTTCATCTTATTTCGTCCTATCGTTTTCTTCAAACTTTTGGTTAGTTGTCTTCCTCCATTTATCACTATGTTTGGCAGTCAATTAGATCGTATTTTACCTAGATATTGCTTACACATATATACCATGTTTATTGCTAACTGTTTAATCCATTGCATTGATTACACATATATACTACTTCATACATCGTATTTTCTCGCAATTATCAATTCCGGTGTCAACTTTCTTCTCTGATTTGTATTTTAAAAAATTGCTTTCTTCTTCCCTTTCAATTTGCTTCAGAATATACGGTTAGTCTTTTTTTCTTTTTATTTTTTATTTCGTATATTCTTTCTTCTTCCATTTCGTATCATATATTTTGTTCCTTAAAAAATTTGTTCTTTCTTCTTCTGTTTCGTAGCATATATTTTGGTCATGTTTCTCCTATTTTGTTCATTTTTTATTGTTTAGCTAATCTTTCTGTCGTGTTCGATATATATTTATTAAATGTCTCATTCATATATACTATGGTATACCGCTGAATAATAAATTTATGTTCTGTGATTTGTCACACATATATACTACTGCATATATTCAATAATACATACACATGTTCTGTGATTTTTTCTTACTGTATATATACCAATATATACACAGATTATATATCCATTAAGTATTTTTTTTCTTTCTTAATATATGTTACTGAATAATTCATTTATGTTTTTTGATTTGTTACATATATACTACTACATATATTCAATAATACACAATATTTTTTTTCATATTCTGTGATTTTTTCTTACTGCATATATATACCACTATATACACAAATTATGTATCCAATCAGTATTTTTATTGAATTCTTACATATATACTCTACATAATACATTTATGTTCTATGATTTGTTACATATATACTACTGCATATATTCAATAATACAGAAATTGAAGTTGCATCCTCCCACCGAATGTAGAACGTTCAGTTGGTCGACTAAAGAATATTAGAATTCCTTCTAAAATGGAATTTTCAATATGGTTGTTGTGGATGAGTTGGCCATAACCGAAAGAATATGCAAGTTTTCCTTATTGAACTAGTTTTTCTTCTTATTATTAAACTTTTAGTATGTTGATTCATACTTTTATTTGAAATATTTATATTCCAATTTTTAATTTAGTTATTTTATTTCCATGTTTTTCCATAAATTTCCATTTACGACACTAATCAAAGTTTTTCAATTTATTATATTTAATATATTACCCTTCATACATAATCACTATTGTTTCAAACATAACTTATTATTTATTATATAGAATATGAATATTTGAAATAAAATATATAAACCAGTTTAACAAATTGATAGCATAACATTTCATTCATAAAATATACAATGTATTATTTCGTATATACTATTCATAAATCAATTTAACATTGAACCACTTTTTTTATACAATTCTTTTAATCTTCAATTCTTTCATCGAAGTCCCAACATCGCAAACATATTCATTTTTCCTCAACATTACATATACTAGAGAACAACTAATGTTTTAATGACATATATTACATATACTTATCATAATTTGTTCTCATTAACGTTCCTATAAACATAAACAACTTTCATACATAATTACTATTGTTTCAAATATAACATATTATTTACTACGTAAGATATGAATATTTAAATAAAATACATAAACAAATTGATATAAGAACCTTTCATTCATAAAATATACACTATATTATTCAATATATACTATAATTAGGTGGAATATATGAAACACAATGCAAAACAAAAGAAAGATTGGACGGAGAGAGAGATTGGAAATTGAGAGAGATCGGGAGGGAAGGATTTTTTAACAAAATTATCAAAAGCAAAATAATTAAGGGATAATTTTTATTATAATATTACCATAATAGAATTAATCACTTACCATATTTACATAGGATATCTAATAAATGCAAATATTAATCATGGTCCACTTTCTCTTTTCATTTTTATAATATAGTATTAATAATAAATATGGATAAATTGGTCATTGAGCCTTATATTTGTGTAAAAGATTAGTCAATTTAGAACATTTTTGAAAATTTTATGAAATTTGGGTCAATCTTGTAATATGGTATGTCATTTTAGTAAAGACCCTAGTTGATAATATGAAGAGTACTTGGTATTACAATGTACTTGGTACTAATTACTACCAGAGTATCCCTTCCGTTCATTTGAGTTTATTGTCTCCAAAATTAGATATTATGATAACTTAGGGTGTGTTTAGGGGATGGGTTGGGCTGTGGAGGGTTAGTGTTATGATAAAACTAGTGTTATGATAAACCTAATGTTATGATAGTATATGTTTGGGGGAAGGGTTATGTAGGAAGAGTTATGAGGTGATTATGATAAAATGTGTTTGAGGGAATGGTTCTGTATGAAAGGTTATGAGGTGGTTATGATAAGATGTGTTTGGGGGAAAGGTTATATAGGTAGTTATGAAATTTATTTTTTTTAGACATTTTTTTAAAATTCGTATTCTAAATCCAACAAAAAAATTCATATACTTAATTTACCAAATTATCATATTTTCGTAAAACAATTTTTCAGTAATTTCTTTAAATATGACGTTTATTTTCAACATTTTTTTACGTAATTGTTATGTGCTAATAATTTATTGATTTTTTTTAAAAGAAATTTGTATTCTAAATCCAATACACATATTTCGTACAATTAATTTTTCGAAATGTCCTATTTTCGTAAAATAATTTTCAGTCAATTTTTTAAATACAATGTAATTTTTTTAACTTTTTGACATAAATGTTATGTGCAAATAAATTATTAATTTTTTTAAATACAATTCATATTCTAACTCCAATACACAAATTTTGTATATTTAATTTACCAAATTGTCATAGTTTTTGTAAAACAATTTGCTTTAATTTCTTTAAATGCGACATGAAATTTTCAAAAAAAAATTTAAGTAATCGTTAAGGATAAAACATTCTCAGTTTTCTTCTTACCTAAACATTATGTTTTTTTTCCTCTTTTTAAATTTGAGGATTGTTGTTCGCAACAAAAATGATAAAAATTAGAATGGATCAATCAAATATATAAAAATAAGGAAAAAGAAAAAAAAATAAAGGAAAAGTATGAGCATAATTTGGTAAAAAATTTAGATTCAAAATTTAATTCAAACAAATCTTAAATCAAATCTCGCCATTAAATTGATTTTTTAAAAGAAAATTTTTATACATTTAAAGTTTAAATACTTAAAAAAATATATTTTATATATTTTTTTAGGTTATTTAAGAATTCAAAAAGTTATTTAATTTAATACTAAATGATTTTATTTTGTTTTGATTTTTTTTATAAATTTAATAAAATTTATTTTTTTAGAAATTTATCCCAAATAGTTTAGATAAAGATAGATTAATTTTAAAATAAAATATTTGAAAAGGTGAAAACGAATAAAAGACCTAAAATAATAAAATTTTAAAAAAGTGTTAAATACGAAGACTAAATACGTAAACTAATCGCAGTTAATATTTGATAAAAATTAATTTTGTAAACAAAATAAATTTAAAACAATACTCTTTTAAGATTATTAAATTAATTAAAAAAAGTAAAAGTTTAATAAAAAATAAAATAATAAAATTATAGGAATTAAAAAAGTAAGATTAAGAAGTTGAAGAAGAATTAAGGAAGAATTGAGATTATAATAAACTTAAAACAACGGTCAGGATAATCCCTCCCCAAAGGTTGGGTTACCATAACCCTTGACAAAAACAAAACGTGCCCTTAAAGTTTGTTAAGAAGATGGGAAACGACCTTCCCACTTCCGCTCGCGCTTCTAGATATTTATCTATTTCGTCTTTTATTTTATATTTATAAATTCTTTTCGATTAACTGAACCTAATTGGGAAATTACAAAAAATAGGCTAAAAATGGGATAGAAAATGAAAAATAGGATTGGTTTTTAAAAAGTTGAGATTTAGGACAAATCTGGAGTGAAATGTTCAAAATACCCCCATATAACTTATTCCCCTTTTCTTTTTCTTTTCTCTTCAACAAAAACAATTTCCTCCTAAACTCATCACTTCGTCTTCTTCACTTCAACTTCGTCTTCTTCACCTCGACTTTAACTTCAACATCAACTTCGACTTTGTCTTCTTCACTTCGATACATTTGACCTCACTTCGACTTCAACCTCGGTTGCCTCCAGCGAACGTCTGTATCTTCGGTCCATTTCTTGTCCACGCTCATTTCTCTGGTTTCGACTTCCAACTTTCTATTTCAGTGGCGTATTCACCCTCTTTGAAGTCAAGTAAGTACCAAAATATGCAGAGTTGTTTGTTTTTCAGTGT
>JBBPDI010072154.1:0-16358 GCA_037974545.1 Cucumis variabilis | reverse complement strand
CACTATAGATATATTTGTGTCCATGTGATATAACCATGATAAGTAAGTTAATCCTTCACAGGTTGTTCGTAATCTCGGTTGGATCAAAGTACCGTTTTACTTCGAGACTACATCTGACTCCTTAAATACCACCGATTCACTATTGAACAATTGGTTTAAGGTGCAACCTTTAAACCGAATCCCTCTCGAGCCAATGAAAGGGTGAGGCCCCTTGTTCAAGATTTGAATTTAGTCCTTAAGGGAACAACCTATCTATTAACCCTAGAGCGGGTAGGAGTGAATTATGTCTTGCACCCTATGTTCCTAGCTATCCACTTAGTCTTATCCTTGAAATTGGAGGCTTATTGGGCCAGCGTCATTGAGCTACTCTCACCTATGAAGATCTAAGAATAATTCTGTGTGAAGAGAAGTTCATAGTTAACTTAGGATTAAGATTAAGTTGCATTGGATATTTAGAAATGAAACAGTTTGTTTTATTAAAATCAACGGTGTTAACCTAAAAGCGACTATTTCATGGTTCCAATCTTATGTTAACTCTTTACATAGGATGTCCCCACTTTCATGTGTCTACATAAAATAAGAAACTAATACCTTCTTATACTAATTTAGATCAACCAAGAGAAAGTTAGAATTAGATTACTTCTTAGATCAAAGATCTAGAAGCAAGATTTGGAAATCTTGTTCTAAACTGAATCACTCCACAATCAAACTTGATCAAGGTTAGATTGAATGACTAGCATACATTCTATCACAAGAATTATAAATTAAGGGAAATGTCTTAAAACTAAGATTTCAAATTGCATTCATCAAAAGTCTTTTTTTTTTTTACAAATGAAAGAATAGACGTATTATATAGCCTTGTAGAGATTCTATCCTAAATAATGAAAATACCAAAAATCAAAATAAAACATTAACTAATCTTTTGATCTTCCAACAACTTTTTTTCAACCACCATCTTTAATACTAAGCTATGAATGGTAGTTACCCTGACTTGTTAAATTAAATCAAATGGAAATACAATAAAAATTTGATATTAACTAAATAATGAGGTCTTCAAATTGTTGTCTTCATGGAAGCTTAATGCCTATCTCATAGTCCACTTCAATCGAGAAAACATTGACCTTCAAAACTCCAAATGGTCCTTCACATCTTGTATTAGTATATGGCACATGAAATTCAAGGTGAACTGACCTTATTCATTCTTATACAAGAAGAATGAATGATCGGTTAATCTTTGATGCATTCAATCTTGTAATTAGTCTGTATGGAACATCATGATTCTTACCATTTTCTCCTTCTTCAAAAGTATTCATTCTCGAATCAAGAAATTCATCACCAACATCAAAAGGATAAAATTCAGTGGCATTCAAACAATAATTATCATCTCCCTCGCCATACAGAGTAATTTGTAGTCATGGAATTTCATATATAAGTTATTCATGGAACTCCACTTAGGATTCTTCGAAAACCAACAGTAATTCCTCCAAAAGTGTCTCCATGCCCATTTCCTTGTTTTGAAAATCATATGCTTGCTGCCATATTTTAATTTTGATACAAATTTTGAGTGGTTCTTCTTTGATTTGGTCTTGAAAGACATATGACGTATGATATTGTTGATTTTAGAAGCAACCTTGAATCAAGCATCTTTATGAGTGTCTTGTCCTCCCATAAGAACTCAAAAGAAACAATAGAAAAACATGGATTGAGCTCATCTGTTAGGAAACAAATTCTTCTGTATATAAGATAAAAAATGTTTTGTTTTGAAAAACCAAATAGATTTAACCTCTCTAACTCTCTCACAATAACTTTGCTTTTCGACTTTTCTTTCATTTTTCTCTCTAGGCCATAAATTATCCTCATGCTTTTCGTTCTCACACTTTTTCTTTCAAGATTCATTTTTAGTCAAACTACATGCTTTTGTTTTGGCCTCTTTTTTCTCTAACTCATCACATCAACATGAACTTCATGATTAGATGTTACAATAAACTCAAATAATTTTTGAGAAAGTATGTCAGCTTCAACTTTGTCATTCTTTACCACAATAGGCCTAATTTCTGTAGGAACACTAACCTTCTTCAAAATTCAACTGTTGAGTCAATGTACACAAGTACTTAACTGATTGATTTAATTCAACCAAACTTTTTTTAAAATATTTGGCACTGATGACTTTTGAAACTTCTTCCTTAGGCATGTGAATGGATTGTTATATGTCAACCAACTCACCATGTAAAGTCTTCCAAAATTAAGCATCATAGTTGTAGGCAACACAACAATTTTTTTTCTTGATACAACATTATCTCTAACTAAAAAAGATCTCACACACTCAACTCACTATTTGTTCACTCTGCAACACTCATGTTTGCACACAAAAGGTAGGCTATTTGGGAAAGTAAGTAAATTATGATATTGGGTAGACATATGCAATCCTTAAAACAGTGAGCTATTTAATATAAGCAAGACAAGATAATTATGATTCTAACCACAAAAATGATAGAAATAGACATGCACAGCGGAAACTGGATCAAAATTCTACCCTAATTATACTTAATTAACGAGTAAATCTTAAGCCAAAAATAAAAAGAAATTAGGATTTTGAGAATACTTACATTTGGAGCTCTGATTTTTTTTCGAACAACCACTAAGGTTGACCTACTATCCTTCAGACTCAGAATCGGGTTGTGGAATCCGTTGGATGAAGAAAACTGAGAGAGAGAAAGAAGATGGAAAAGAAATTAAGGAATAGGGTTGGACTTGAAATTTGTTTTTTTTTAATAAAAAAACAAAGGAAAAACAAGAAGTCCAAAAATTGATACACCAAAAAACCAACCCTATCCAAAATAACCTAGAGCCCATTTTATAGAGAAATCACATGCAAAGTCCCATATGCATGCAAGTTCATGGGCCAATAACACATAACCCACTAACCATTAATGGACTTAATGTCTTCATAGTGTGCTAACACCTAGTCCACTATAGTTAGTGGGATTATCCAACAAAATGTTGGATTTTTCCACTAACTTTAGTCAAAGAACAAAATTGTCATTTGGCCAAAAGTCAAACTTTGACTTTTTAAACAAAAAAGCCAACATTTTAACTTTTTACAATTTTGTCCGTTTGGACTAATTTCGAACTCCCGAGAACTAATCTGCATTCATTTCTCAAGATTCAAATCATATTTGAATATATAGTCTGTCAAAGTTTGACTTTTCAAAGTAAAAAATCAACATTTTGACTTTTAACAACTTTGACTATTTCCATCATTTTCGAGCTTCCAAGTATGAATCCGCATTCATATCTTTAAAATTTAAATCCCATTTAAATATAAAGCTCTATCTCTTATTCTGAAATTCGACAACTATATCACATATACTTATAAGTTTCTCTCTCCTCTTATAACTCGAATAATTCAAATTATTCCATCATACTGTTCTAAGTTTATTCCATATGAGCTAGCAGGAGAACCTAATGTACCTATAGGTCATTGACAGGATCAGAATTGATATGCAAAATGTAAAGAATTATAAAAAATATACAGGCAAGGTCGTTATCAACACATTTTTGTTTGGAAATTAAAGTGGTTGCGAAGGATACTTACCTAAACCACCTTGACAAAAAATTATTTGTAGTATACCCTTGACTTTATCGTAGATAGGTGCAAGCATGCGTGTCGAACCCAAAAGAGCGTAGGATAGATGTTTTCTTGAATGTAATGCTTGAAAAGAATGAGATTAGTAACCAAAAGAAAAGAAAAGCATTGAAAATAATTTTTGGGGAAATTATAAGGGAGAATGAGAAGGGGAATTTAGTTTGCAATATAATTCACAAAAAGAGATGTTAAAGATTGAATTCCAAGAAGAGAAGTGAGGAATGGGCTGAGACATTGATCTAATCTTATCATTGAATCAAAGAAAGTAAAGGAAGTTGAATCATGTTAATTAAGAGAAGATTTTTTATTCAAGATTTCTCACAAGATCAAATTGCATCGTCTTGGAGGAATTTTGAATCAAAATTCAAGAAAAGAGATGAATTTCATGGGGGATTAGTTTAATTCTTGCAATCTTAACTAAACCTCTAATTGTTCTTTAAAGAAGATTACAAGATCATTCATAATATTGCAACCAAGAAATTAAATGAAAATTAATTTGTGCACTAAAAAAGAATGAATTTAATTTCCAAGAATTGACTCAAGAGCAATTGAAATTCATAAAAGATCAAACAATTTCAAGAATGTGAGAGATAAAATCAAGAATCAAGAGAATTTTTATGTAGAAAAAGTAATTCAATTATTCTTGCACTAATTGATATACTTAGGGTAAATTGCTTACAAAGATTGAACCAAAAAATCAAAGATCAAGAATCAAAATTACAAGAATTAATCAAATTGAATCAAAGATCTAATTCTTGATACAATTGATTGATGATTCTAACAAAAATTACATCAAGTTCAAAGATTAATCAAACCCTAATTATAATGAAAAATCAAAGTAATGAAATTCTCAAAAATTAGAATCACCTAAGCCCAAATTACCTCAAGAAATTAGCCTTGCATCTTCAATAATTCTGGAAAATTTATTGAAGATTTAAAACTGGCAGAATGAGGGTAAAGAATTTGGAATTTAGGAGAAATTGGAAGTAGTTGTGGATGGGATAGTGAATTGAATTGAATTCTATATGAAATTAGAAGTTATTATGGGTATTTATAGGAAAAATTGGGAAGTTATAGCAAATGGGCCCAAAATTACACTCTCAAGGCCCATTCCTACTTTAAAATCACGGAAAAATGAAGAAATTTTGGAAAATAATTACGAATTTGCCATTGAAAATTGAAGGAAAAAAATGAAAATGCGTTGGCTAGGATTCAAATTTAGTGGCAGAGGGGCTCGCGCGAAGAGATTGTGCCACGTGGCGCACAGAGATAGGCTGAGATGGGAAGACACGGATTAAAGGCTCAAATGAGATAATTAATTTTGTGCGTTACTCAGGGTCGATCTCATGATCTCTTGGACGCGTACAGATGGCCTTAAACGATGTTGTTTTCTTCTTCATTTGAACTTCGAATTAGGTGATTTTTGTGTCATTGGGTTCGTATTGAAGTCTACTTTCATATTCTGCATAAAAATATAAGAATGGTGAACATATGCATGATAAGGATTGGAAATAGGCTATCTTTAAATGGGTTAATATTTGCTCCAACAATGATGGACTCTAACAATTCGAGATTACTTTTAGACCGAGTTAATCAACATTCGTTAACTAACAAGTCATTCCACTAAAGTCTCATAGTTGCACTCCCCTCACTATAGATATATTTCTGTCTATTTGATAAAACCATGATTAGTAAGTTAATCCTTCATAGGTTGTTTGTAACCTCGACTGGACCAAAATACCATTTTACCCCCAAGACTACATCTTGCTTTTTAAGTTCCACTAATCCACTATTAAATAATTGATTTAAGATTCAACCTACAAATCGAATCTCTCTCAGCCAATGAGAGGGTGAGGTCCCTTGTTCAAGACTTAGATTTAGTCCTTAAGAGAACAACCTATCTACTAATCCTAAAGCGGGTAGAAATGAATTTCGTCTTACACTCTATGTCTCGAGCTATCCACTCGATCTTACCCCTGAAATGGAAGGCTTATCGGCCCAACACTAATGAGCTGCCCTTAACTATGCAGATCTAAGGATCATCTCGTGTGAACAATAGTTCATAGTTGGCTAAGGATTAAGATTAATATACTTAGGTCATTAATAATTGAGATAGTCAATTTTAAACAGTAAACGACATCATAGCGTAAAAGTGACTATTTCATGGTTTAGTCTTATGTAAATACTTTACATAAGATGCCCCCACTTTCATGTCTCTACACGAACGATTGAGGATCACCTTGTTTGTACTAACTACAAAGCGGGTCACATCTATAGTTTCTCTGAATAAGGCGCTCAACCTTTATTTATATACTATAAACTATTTAGGCTATATACTTGAACTTTGATCCACGTTTATGTCTCTACATAAAGTTCAAGTTTACTCAAAAATAGCCTCAGGACTTAGTTTATTGGATTTAATATTATAGTATTCAATTTCTCAATAAGAATTTTACTGAATAGAATATGATTACAAACTATGAGTTTTAGGACATAAATTCCAACAATAAGAACAAAATCAATGAAAGGTTCAAACAAATAAGGAAGTACACAATTTTTGGATGAAGCTGAACACAAAAATTGATTTGCAAATAGAAAGATATTAAGAAATTAATTTGACAACTATCTTTCTTGGAAGTTGAAGATAAGAGGCTGATCTAAAATTTTGTTGAAAGACATGAAGTGAAATTCGGTAATTTGCAAGGAGAAAGAAAATGAAAGATATGAAGCAAATTTGAAAGTCTTCAGTAATTAATGATAGGAAGGTGAAAAGACATTCAAATGATCATGCAATTAACTTAGGGAATGGTAGAAACATAGAAAGAGTTAACGTAATAACTCAATTATGCAAAATTTGATTACAAACTCAAGATTAATCACACAATTTTGTAAAAATAATTGCAATAATAATTTTTTTTTCAACTTTTCTTCTCTCTATTTTTTTTTAATTTTTCTTCTCAACTTTTTTTCTTTTTTTACTTTTTTTTCACAACTTTTTTTCAAAATGTAAAACGTCATAAAATTGAAGTAAGATAAAGATATGAAGAACATTTGATGAAAATACAAGAAATAATAAGATGAAGCAAGAACTAAAATTAAAAGTTTGCAAGAAAGAAAGATGGAATGAATCCTAGAGTAGGCCACAAGATACAACCTGTGCTCTGATACCAAATGATAAGGCAATCCTAATCCTCAATCCAAAGATCCAAGCTATTAACATAGCAAGAACCTTTGAAATAAGAAACTAATACCTCCTTATACTAATTTAGATCAACCAAGAGAAAGTTAGGTTTAGATGACCTCTTAGATCAAAGATCTAGAAGCAAGATTTGGAAATCTTATTCTAAATTGAGTCACTCCACAATCAAACTTGATCAAGGTTAGATTGAATGGCTCGCATGCATTCTATCACAAGAATTGCAAATTAAGGAAAAGTCTAAAAAATGAAATTTCAAATTGCATTAATCAAAAGTCTTCTTTTTATAAATGGAAGGATAAACACATTATATAGCCTTGTAGAGATTTTATCCTAATTAATGAAAATATCAAAAGTCAAAATAAAACATTAACTAATCTTTTGATCTTCCAACAACTTTCTTCCAACCACCATCTTTAATACTAAGCTATTATTGATAGTTACCCTAATTTGTTAAATTAAAAAAAAATAGAAATACAATAAAAGTTTGATATTAATTAAATCATAAGGTCTTCAAATTGTTGTTTTCATGGAAGCTTAATTTCTATCCTATAGTCTACTTTAATCGAGAAAATATTGACCTTCAAAACTCTAAATGGCCCTTCATCTTTTGTATTAGTATGTGGCACATGAAATTTATGGTGAATGACCCTATCCATTCTTGTACATGAAGAATGAATGATTGGTTAATCTTTAATACCTTCGATCTTGTAATTGGTCCATATGGAGCATCATGATTCTTATTAGCATGCCTTGTCGCTCAGTTGTGTCATGATCTTGCTGCAAGCCTTAAACAACACAAAATAACCTCTATGATCAAAACGCCAAGCTCATCTTGCCTAGCATGCATAACACTAGCCTACTGGTCCACAACTTCAATTTTCATCTAGAATACATGATCCAACTTTGAAAACTCATAACTCTTTTGATAAAACTTCCTTGTACCAAGTTGCTCTAAAATGACTTAACTTTCTTACATAAGAATTTTATAATCAAATTCCAAAAGACGAGTCTTGTAGCCCACTTGAAATTCACCTTGTTTAGATTCACTCGAAAAATGACCTTCTTGCCTTCTCTTGATCAAAACGCAAATCTCCTTGATTTGAAAATGTACAGCAGCCCTCACTCACAAACTAGACACAATTTCTAAACTTTCTAGACTAATTTGAGTGAAAATGCCAGAGTGAATTGTGAGAAACTCCTTGTTGAAGTTAGCTATTTATATAGAGTCTTGCATGAAATTATCTTGACACCTCATCCTTGCTTAAATCAACCCTTAAACCTTCTTAAGATACCTCCTACTACCTTTCCACCTCAATATGCATGTTAATAATATTAAGGCACTTGGATTAACTTTAAATCGCTTGCTTTAAACTTGCTACATGCATGTCCAAAATGCATAACTAACCTTTAAAACATTCTTGCCGCAAGCCTCCCTTGTTTGACATGTACATGCCTAATCTTAACGCCAACTAACCTTTAATCAAAGCTTTCTCACCTACCTTAAATGTCCCAAATAACTTTTCAAGCATTCTTTCCACAACTTAAACGCCAAAACTTGGAGGTTTTCTTACTTTTATTGGCAACACACCAAAACAACAAGATAACCTAACGCCTCATTTTGACACTTAACCAAAGTTTCAAACTTTTCTTTAACTTAAACACATTTTCTTATTTCTACCAAGTTTTAATAAATTTCAATGGTCTTAGAAAGTTTGAGATTTCACAGGTACATTAAATTTCAAACTTTGACTTTTGACCAAATGGCTATTTTGCCCTTTGACCAAAGTTAGTAGAAAAATCCAATATATTGTTGGATAATACCACTAACTCTAGTGGGCTAGGTGTTGTCATTTGATGAAGACAAAAAGTCCACCAGAGAAAATGGATTGTGAGATGTTGGGCCATAATAAATTTGTTACATGCAATTTTGCATGAATTTTCACTATAAATATGGTCCTTCATTATTTTTTGATTTTTTTTTTTGAATTTTGAATGTTTTTGGGCTGCTACTTTTAAAGAAGCAAATAAAAAAAAATACTCTCAAACTCTAAAAACTTCAATCTCATATATTCATTTTTCCCTATTTCTAATCTCTTTCTCTCTCCTAGTTCTTTCATCCAACTGGTCCCACAACCCGATTCTGAGTCTAGAGAATAGTATGACCTTAGTGGCAGTTCAAAAAAAAATCAAAGCTTCGAATATAAGTATTCTCAAAACCCTAATGTTGGGACAAATATTGACCCATTTAAAGATAGCATATTCTCAATCTTTATTGTGTATATGTTTGTTATTTTTATATTTTATATAGAATATGAAAGTAGACTCTGATACGAACCCAACAACATAAAAATCATCTAATTCGAAGTTGAAATGAAGAAGAACGGGCAAATTAAACATAAAGGGCATTTTGGTAAATATTGAAGAAGATTGACACATGTCAGCCCCTCACTTCCACGCACCCAACCTCAAGTCATGAATTTGAACCACATCAAACGTGTTCATTTCCAAATCGACACATGTGCACGTTTTGCCTTATTCATGTGCAGCTTCTCCTTGTGCGCGTCCTTCAGCCACCAAAGTTCGAATCCCAGTTGACGTAATTTCATTTTTTTCTTCAACTTTTCTATGGCATTTTCGTAATTATGTGCAAGATTTCTGAAATTTCTTTATTTTCCGTGATTTTGAAGTGAGAATGAGCCTTGAGAGTGCAATTTGGCCCATTTGCTATAATCATTCAATTTTTTCAATAAATACCCCTAATAATCCCTAATTACTCATTAATTCACTATTCCCTCCAAAATTACTCCAAAATTCTCCCAAATTCCAGATTTTTTACCCTCATTATGCCATTTTTGGATCTTCAACAAATTTTCTAGAATTATTAAAGATACAAAGACTAATTTCTTGAGGTAATTTGGGTTTAGGTGATTCTAATTTTTTAGAATTTATATCTTTGATCTTGATGTAATATTTGTTAGAATTATGATTCATTTGTATCAAGATTTAGATCTTTGATTCAATTTCATTAATTTTTGTAATTTTGATTCTTGATCTTTGATTGTTTGATTTAATCTTTGTAAGCAATTTACCTTAACTATATCAATTAGTGCAAGATTAATTGAATTACTTGTTTCTACACAAACATTCTCTTGATCCTTGATTGTATCTCTCTCATTCTTGAAATTGTTTGATGCTTTATGGATTTCAATTGTTCTTAGTCAATTCTTGGAATTAAATGGCATACTTTTTTAGTGCACAAATTAATTCCTATTTAATTCCTTGGTTGCAAAATTATGAATGGTCTATCTTGTAATCTTCTTTAAAGAACAATTAAAGGGTTTAGTTGAAATTGCAAGAATTAAACTAATCCCCCATGAAATTCATCTCTTTTGAATTTTGATTCAAAATTCCTCCCGGATCAAGCAATTTGATCTTATGAGAAATCTTGAATAAAAAATCTCCTCTTAATTAAGCATGATTCAACTTCCTTTACTTTCTTTGATTCAATGATAACATTAGATCAATGTTTATGCCCATTCCACACTTCTCTTCTTGGAATTCAATCTTTAATTTCTCTTTTTGTAAATTGTATTACAAATCAAATTTCCTATTCTTATTTTTCCTTATGATTTCCCACAAATTGTTTTCAATGCTTTTCTTTTCTTTTTGTTACTAATCTCATTCTTTTCAAGCATTACATTCAAGAAAACATCTATCCTACACTCTCTTTGGTTCGACACTCGTGCTTGCACCTATCTACGATAAAAGTCAAGGGTAAAGTGCAAATATTTTTTTAGCAAGGCGGTTTAGGTAAGTATCCTTCGCAACCACTTTAATTTCTGAACATACATGCGTTGATAATGACCTTGGCTATATACTTTGCATAATTCTTTATTTTTCCATATCAATTCCATTCTTGTCACCTAATTTCAATTTATTTACAGTTTAGAATTTACTTGTTAATTAAGTGCTATTAGGGTAGAATTTTAATCCTGTCGTGCATGTCTAATTTCACTCATGAAGGCCATGAGTCATGGAGGAGATTATGGAGCAAATGTGGTAATTGAGAAATATAGAAGGAGGTTTTAATTTATTTGTTTAAAAGATAATGATTTAAAGTTAAATCATTTTGAAAGCATGCTTTATAAAATTGTCACTAATTAGGATTTTTAGCTCACTCTTTTCAAATGTTTTTCCACTTTCTAGGTAGAGGTCGTGATCCACATGAAGGGATGAAAGCCCTTTGCAACTGAAGATTTTACCAAGACCTTAGATCAATTTAATTGAGAACTTAAAATTACTGTACATTAGCAATAGTTACAAAAATAATTTTCTAATTGAGATTAAGCATGCTTTAAAATTATAGATTAGAGAAAGAAAACTCATGTAGTTTGACGTCTCTAAATCTACTAAAACTCCAAATTGGGGATACCACCTGTCAGAGACCTTTTTATTCTTTGGGATAAGATTGGTTTGTGAGAACCAATTGGAATGGGAAAATCTTTTGAGAGAATTCGTAGAGAGGCAAAGGCTTAGGTTGAAAAACTTGTTTTCTTCTGTGCATTTATAACTCCCTCTTCTTTAGGAAGTTGGAGAGAATCATGAGATTCTATTAATTTAAAAAATATTTAATTAATTAATTAATTAAATTTATAATTAATTAAATTAGATTTAATTAATATTTCATTTAAATCATATTTAATGAATATCTCTCACATATCTTATAGTTTTAATTTAATTAAATCAGATTAAACTAAACTATTAATTAATTCTGCAAATAATTAATTGCTAAATTAAATATCTTATATTTAATTTAATTCAAATTTGAATCAAATTCAAATTTAAATTTCTCTCATAACCTATAGTTTTAATGTGTATCGTATACGCATTAAATTTTAACCTATAGTTTTAATATAAATACAAAATCATATTAGATTAATATTTGATCTCATTCAAATATTTGATCTCTCATAAATTAATTTTGAATTATATCCAAAATTAAATTTATATAATAAAGTTTAATTAAAATATAAAATTTATATTATAATGTATCATTATACATTATACTAATTCCCAAAGTAAATTTGAACATTTCAAATTACAACCAACATAAATAAATCTAATACCTTTTACCAGCTAGGAAGGGGACCTAAAGGACCTACATATCAGAAGCTACAACGATATGAGATTAATTGGCTATACTCATTAACCACATCAATCATTCGTTAACTATGTGTACACTCTACTAAAGACTCACAGCTGAACTCTTCTCACTGTAGATATATTTTTGTGTCCATGGATATAGACCAATAACAATAAGTTAGTCATTCACGAGTGTTCGTAACACCAGTTAGGTCAAATTATCGTTTTACCTTTGGGTTACTTCTACTCCTTAAATACAAGTTCACTTCCAATGATCAACCTGTTTATGGTCCAACCAATAAACAGAAACCCTCTTGTGCCATAGAAAGGGTAGCCCTCTTTATTCAAGTTTTAAAAACACCATTTAAGGGAATACTCATCTGCTTACCCTAAAGTCGGGAAGAGTGAATTCCATCTTGTGTGATTATGTTTTCAGCTCCCTACTCGATCTTGTCCCTAAAATGATAAGTATATTGAGTCAGAAATCTGGCCATCCTCACTCGTACAAATCAAAGGACAATCCCTCATGAACAAAAGTTCATAATACACTCGGAATTAAGACTAAGTTACTTAAGTCATCCTAATGAAATAGAAACTCAACTAGTTAAGGGAGTTACATCTAATGGTTACTATTTTGTGGTTCAGTCTGATGTAAACTTATTGCATAGAATACCTTTACTCGCATGTCACCTACACGAACCTGTTGGATCATTGCGTTTGTATCAAATACAAAGTGAGTTGTATCCATAGTGTTGCCAGGATAAGATACCCAACCTTATCTCTATACTATAAACCCTTTAAACTGATCTCAAACATTGATCCCTATATGTCTCTACATGTTGTTCAAGACTCATCAAACAACTTAAGATGTTAGTGTATTGGATTTAGGTTATTAAGACAAAGCTAATAATATAATCAATAATGTTTATTGAAATAATAATAACAACATTTTATTAATCAATAATGGTCAATGAATTTTATTTACTATCGACGAGTTTTAGGATATAAGTTCCAATATATTCCCACTTGGACTAAAAATCTAGTCATTATGGGATGTACATAATAAAATAATCCTCAAACATTGAAAATGATAAAATGAACAAGTATATTATATAAAACGTATATATACAAATACAATAAACTAGGACATCTTCATACCCATTACACATCTCCCACTTGCCCTGGATTACCTAATGTACATATCTCGTAGACCTAGGCTTTCTAGATGACTTCCAAATACTTTAGCCATGTGAGTCTTCGTAAATGGATTGGCAATGTTGTGCTCTACAACGATCTCGGTGACGATCACTTCTTCTTGTTGCACAGTCTTCCGTATGAGATGATACTTTCTCTCTTTATGTTTGCCTCGTTTGTGGCTGCAAGGTTTTTTAGAATAGGCTACTACTCCACTGTTATCACAATATAAAATCATGGCCATGTTCATGTTTCGAACAACTTCCAAATCATGCAGGAAATTTTTAAGCCAAATTACTTCTTTTACTGCTTCACAAGCAGCGACATATTCAACTTCCATAGTAGAGTCTGCGATGCATCCTTGCTTAATGCTACACCATACCACAGCTCCCTCATTTAGGGTGAACATTGATCCCAATGTGGATTTTCTAGAATCCTTATCGGTTTGAAAATTAGAGTCAGTGTATTTTGTAAGGATAAAATACTTAGCTCCATACACAAGCATGTAGTCTCTCGTTCTCCTAAGATACTTGAAAATAATTTAAACCGCCATCTAGTGGTCTAATCCTAGGTTGGACTGATACCTATTGACTATTCTCATTGCATAACAAATGTTTTGCCTAGTGTAGAGCATAACATACATTAAGCTGCCCACAACTGAGACATTTTTTTTTCTCATTCTGTCATTATTTCCTCATCAATTAAAATTCCAGGAATCTTCATGATGGAGGGCTAAAATTATTGAGGTAAGTGGGCTCAGGTTAATTCATTATTTGAGAATTTATCTTCTTTAATTTCTCATGTAATTAGGGTTTGATTCAATCTTTGTTTTGATTTAAATTTTTTGTTGGAATCCACAATTTTGTATCAAGAAATAAACCCTGGTATCAATTTCTATAATTCTAGTCAATTTCTTTCTTGATTTTGGATTTAGATTCAATCTTCGTATGCTAAATACTTAAGTATCACAATTAGTGCAAGATTAATTGGATTACTTTTCTTTACACAAAAATTCACTTGATTCTTAATTATTTCTCACCAATTCTTGAAATTGAATGTTGCTTGATGAATTTCATCTAGCCAAATTCTTGGAAATTAATTGCATTTTTTGTGGCCACAATTAATTCCCAATTTCTTTTTAAAATGTAATATTATTATGCAACAACAAGGAGAACCTCACAGCCTGAGGCCAAGACACAAGAGCAGACAACGCTCACAAACACAGGAAGAAACCAAAGTATATAAAAAAAACAACAACAACAAAACACTTTACTGAAACAAACACAAAGAAAAAAAAACCGACAGCCTTGGGACAAGCAGACAAAGGAATAACAAAAAAAAGCTAAATAAGATCATGAGCATCCTCATGCCATAAAACAACATATACACGAATACAAGAGTGAATAAGCTAAAACAGAACTATGGGCTCACGAGCTTGACCACTTTGGAGACAATGATTACGCTCCTACCAGATAAAGTAAATCGTAACACACCAGAGAACATGCCACAACTTCCTCCTCACTCCCTTTCCAATACCCTGATGACAAATCCAAAACAACTCAACCCCCCAATACCCAATCCTGTGGTGGAAGCCATAACCTAAAGGATTCGAGACCAAATATCACACCCAAAAGGACACAAAAAAGAAATGATCACGAGATTCGTAACCCTTCCATAAAGAATGCACGACAACAGAACTGAACTGTCCCACCTGCATAACCTATCTCTAGTACCCAATCTATCTTTTATGGCCAACCAAGTGCAAAAGGAATGCTTGAAAACATACCTCCCATCCCATAATAAACTTGACCACTACGAGGACAAAAGTATCATACACACTAGCGATAAAAAAACCACCCACACGACCTGGAACCCAAACCTACGTATCCCCAACACTAGGACACAGACTACGTATCCCATAAATCAATTAACTCCAAAGACACTTGTGGCCATCTCCACTCCCAATCTAGACCAATAAACTCAGAAAGCCTAGCCTTTCACCGACTCCCCGCATCATAATGCACTCTCTCACCAACCGGCAGAAGGATAGGACCACCCTACATCCATAGATCCAACCACACTCTACATCGCCTACCATCCCCCACGTCCATCTGAACATGCTCTTTCAGACTATTCCGCTTATGCAAAATAGCCTGAAGACACCAGGATCGACCAACCTTAGAATCAATCACCCACAAGGACCTCCCCTTAAGAATATAAGCCTTCACCTAAGCAACCCACAAAGAACCCTAACCAACAGAAATCAAAGAATCTTCATAGTACTCTGAATATTCCAAGAAGGCCCATCATGGATAACAAGACCACCATTCTCAAAAGGAAGACACACCTCAGTCAACACCACCTTCACACCTCATTTATCCTCCTCCTTACCCATCCAAAGATAAGACCTCATGATGCATACTTGCAGGCAACATAAACACACTAGCCCAATACACTTGAAGACTACGAAGCACAAATAAAACTCTAGCAGACGTTGAAAATACCAGCAAATGCACAAACGATAAAACTCTACCAGACCAAGAACGATAAAACTCTAGTAGACCAAGAACGAATTCAACTAGTAATACCACTACAAGAAAGTTAGGCTCTCCCAACGCACAAAAATCATTGGGAGATATATGAAAAACATCGAAAAAGGTTTTCTCAACGCATAAATATAAGTCAAGATACAGGTTGGGAAAAATGTATCGAGAGAGGAACTTTCAATGCATAACATTCAGCATCAGGAGTTTATGGATATCTCTCGACGTTGTATGAACATCAAAGACACTATCAATATAGCATCGGGAGATGTCCAGGAACTTCTGATGTTGAATGTTGTGCATCGAAAGTTCCTCTATTCTTTTTTTAAAAAATACCTTCCATTATTAAATGGAAGGTATATTCATCCACCTTTAGATTTGTATACAAATACTATAAAACATTTATTAAACTGCCCTCATCATTACATTTTTAAAATAAATTAATTAATTAAATGAGAATAAAGAAATAAAGGAGAAAATACAACTAAAATATCTTTCATTGTTAAAATCAAGTTCACATCAATTGAGGGCAAAAGAATTACTTTATAGGGATCTTCTAATTCCTTGATGTCGTATGAACTTTCTCCCTCGTCAACATCTATAATTCTTTAAACCTAAGATGAAAATATTGTTG
>JBBPDI010072116.1:0-16370 GCA_037974545.1 Cucumis variabilis | reverse complement strand
TCCGGGTTATTCGGGTTCAACCCGTATTCTTACACCCCTAATATATATATATATATATATATATATATATATATATATATTATGTATTTTATTATTTATTTAATAAAAGTAAAGTTATGAGTATTTTGTTAAATGGTCGTGTAATAAGTTAAATGATCATATGAAAAGTTATTCGATCGTGTAAGAAGTAAATAAATAATAAAATATAATATATATATATATATATTAGAAAACTAAACGATCGTTTGAAGGTAGAAAACTAAACGATCGCGCAAGAAGGTAAACGATCGCGTTGGGTTAGAAATTAAAAAAAAAAATACAATCCAACAACCCAACCCATATTTACGAATTGGGTTGGGTTGAATTGGAAAATTAACGTGGTTGTCAACCCAATCCAACCAACTTGAAAATATGGGTTGAATTGAGAATGTCTCCCAACCTAACCTAACTCATTTACACCCCTAGTTTAGATTTAGGTAGCCAAATCTAAACGATTTTTCTTTCAAGATTATTTGGTTAAATATAAACATCGTGTACCAATATTCGAATGATTTTTTTAAAGATTTTTTTCAAAGATTTTTTGCCAAATCTAATTGTGTATCAATAGCCAACGATTTTTGTTCAAGACCGTATACCTAGATCTTTTTTATTTGGTAGACGGTCTTGAACAACCAAATAACAGTTTGAAAAAAAATAAAAGAAAATATATCTTTTATATTAAGTACACGATCTTGAATCAAATAACATTTTTAAAAAAATAAAAAAAAATTGTAGAAGAATAAAAAAAAAGACGATAAAAAGGAAAGGAAAAATTATAGAAGAAAGAAAGAAGATGAAAAGAAAGAGCAAATCCGAAACATTTTTAAAAAAATGGTAGATTTCATGGGCTTTTTTATTTTGTTACCTAAATATTTTGGTATTTTGTTATATTTATTAAAATTTGCCTTTATTTTAAGAATTTTCTAATATCTAATTTTCTTAATGAAAATTTTTAAAAATAGAAGAATTGACAAACTATTTATGCCTTATATAGAAAAATTCTAATCCAAGTCCAAAATGGATAAACAAAATTTTAAACCAAACCCAAAGTATCATGTTTTTTTCTAAAGGATGTAAATACTTCTCATTTTATTCTATTTATGTAAATTCCCCTTACTTAATTTTCTTTTTCTTTTATTTATATATATATATATATTATATTATAGTTATTTTAACATTATATTTTCTCGTTTTTTTATTCCGGTCGTGAATTGTTTTAACATTTTCTCCTTTTTTCACACTCAAATATGTTTTTTCATCAACATCATCATTATTATTATTTTTCATTTAGTTATTTCCCATTCATTTGATGTTTTTTTTTTTTTTTTGCTTTTAAAAATAATAAAAAAATACAATAACACCAACACAAGTTTAGTTCAACTGGCACCGTGAATAAAAGGTATTTGGTTCAAATCCCCACACTTTTGCATTTATTACAATACTTTTACAAAAAAAAAATCCAAATACGAAATTTCACCTTTCAAAAAACAAGTTCAATTTAAATATTATTTTAGAAAAGAATTAAATATATTTAGAACTTTTTTCCCAAAAAACTATTTTAATACGTTTTTTTATTTTCGTTCTTATTTTTTTTAAAGAAATATTTGTGCACATCAACATTTTATCCAAATTTACTATCAAGATTGAGAGTTCAAGATTTTAGACTCTTCGAAATTTCAAACTTTTTATCTCCAACAATTGTTTCTTTGGTTTTCATTTATTATTTTTTACACTTTTTATAAGTTTAAACTCTGTCTAAATTATGGGTGAAAATGTTTCCAACTCCTTAGCTTCTAAAGGAAATTCGTTTCAAACCCCATTTTTATTATTCACTCGTTGCACACTTTGTAAATCATGATATTGAAATTTGGATGGACCTTCTTATAAGAGTAGTGACCGAAGAAGACGTTGATTTAATAGTAATTAAGAATCTCAACAAATAGATCATCTGAAATTATTCACCATTGCATTTCCTCTTAGTGGCATGGTGTTATCATCATGAGCCTTCACTTAGCTCACTAAGAGTTAGTGATATTATCCAACAAAATGTTAGATTTTTTCACTAACTTTAGTCAAAGGATAAAATTGTCATTTGACAATTTTAGTCAAAGTCAAACGTTAACATTTTGAATTTTTACCATTTTGACATCCTTTATTAATTTCGACCTCACAAGCATGAATAATCCACATTCGTTTTCTTGAAATTCACATCATTTTTTAATATATCATCCGGTTAAAGTTTGACTTTTTTTAACTTTGACTATTTTCATCATTTTCAAGCTTTCGAGTATGAATATGTATTCATATTTTTATATTTAAATCATATTTAAACATAAAGTTCTATCTCTAAACCAACGACTATATCACATATACTTGTCGGTTTCTCTCTCATCGTCTAATTCAAACAATTTGAATAAATTCATTGATGGAAAGATGCAAGCACAGCGGAAAAAACGAATACAAAATTTATCCTAATTGCCCCTAGGAAACATGCAACACTAAACTATTACAATAAGGGTTTAAGGAATACAACCTTTGAAGCTTTACAAGAAAACTTGAAATACTTCACGTACACAAACCGGGACAACCACTGGAATTCACCTACTATTCTCCAGAAAAAAAAAGAGTTGTGGGACCCAATTTAGTGAAGGAAAAAGGGGAGATATAAGAGAATTGGAAAGGTAAAATTTGATTGAGATTTTGGAGAGTAAAAATTCTAGAATTATTTCAAATTGGCAAAAGATTTAAAACCATTTGAAATTATTCATATTTATAACTTAATTACATGCAAAAATTCATGTAATTAAATTGCCAAATCTCAACACCTATTATTCTACTAACAATTAGTGGAACTTAGTGGGCTAGGTGTCTACATCTTATGTAGCCACATATCCCACTAAGTGTTAGTGGGATTATCCAACAAAATGTTGGATTTTTTCACTAACTTAGTCCAAGGGTAAAATGGTCAATTTACCTTTCAAGTCAAAAGTCAAACTTTGACTTTTTCAAGTCAAAAGTCAATATTTTGACTTTTTACCATTTTGTTCTTCTTGACTAATTCCGACCTCCCGAGCATTAAACCGCATTCATTTTTTCAAAATTCAAATCACATTTGAATATAGTCCGGTCAAAGTTTGACTTTTTGATGTCAAAAGTCAACATTTTGACTTTTTACAACTTTGACCATTTTCATCAATTCTGAGCTTCTTAGTATGAATCCGTATTCATATTTATAGTGTCTAAATCTTATTTAAACACAAAGTTCTATTTAAAAACTGACGGCTATATCACATATGCATGTCAGTTTCTCTCTCTTCTCCTAATTCGAACACTTCGACTTATTCCATCACACTGTTCTAAGTTTATTTCATATGAGCTAGCAGGGGAACCTAATGGACCTATAGATCATGGGCTCCAACTATTCAAGACTAACTGGCTAAACACTTTTAGACCGAGTTAATCAACATTCGTTAACTAACGAGTCATTCCACTAAAGTCCCGTAGTTGCACTCCCTTCACTATAGATATATTTGTGTCCATTTGATAAAACCATGATCAGTAAGTTAATCCTTCATAGGTTGTTCATAACCTCAGCTGGATTAAAATACCATTTTTTTTACCCCCGAGACTACATCTTGTTCCTTAAGTCCCACTAATCCACTATTGAACAATTAGTTTAAGGTTCAACCTATAAACTTAATCCCTCTCAGAACAATGAGAGGGTGAGGCCCCTTGTTCAAGACTTGGATTCAATGCTTAAGAGAACAACCTATCTACTAACACTAAAGCGGGTAGGAGTGAATTCCATCATGCATCCTATGTTCCCAGCTATCCATTTGATCTTACCCTTGAAATTGGAGGCTTATTGCACCAACGCTGATGAGCTACCTTTATCTATGTAGATCTAAGGATAATCTCATGTGAACATGAGTTCATAGTTAGCTCAGGATTAAGATTAAGTTACATTGTTAAAACGTAAAAGTGACTACTTCATGGTTCAATCTTATGTAAAAACTTTACATAGGATGCCCCCACTTTCATGTCTCTACATGAACGATTCAGGATCACCTCGTTGGTACTAACTACAAAGCAGGCCGCAACCTTAGTTTATTTGAACAAGGTACCCAACCTTCATTCATATACTATAGACTATTCAGGTTATTTACTCGAACTTGATCCATGTTTATATCTTCACATAAGATTCAAGATTATAAAATTCAATTTCTCAACAACAACTTTATTAAACAGAATATGATTACAAACTACGAGTTTTAGGATAAAAAATTCCAGTATAGCCAAGTGCATAAGTGCAACAAACTCCGTTTCAAACAAACTGAGAGAGCATAAAAATCAACCTAGTAGTTCTTAAGAGTAAGTTTGCAACTCATAGCCTACCATAAACTTCAATAAGAACCAAAAAAAGGTAATCCATGACCCAAAGTGGCGACCAAGTGTGTAAGTAGAACAAACCTAGTCTCAAACAAACCTAAAGAGTGTCCAAAACGTGCGTAAGGTGTCACTTGAGCTTTCAAAATGGCCTAGCAAAGCTTAAGCGTACGTTCGTAACTCATAACCTACCAAAGAGTTGGTCAAGAGCGTAGGAAAAGGGTACTTCATGTCCACAAGTGGCAACCAAGTATGTAAGTGTAACAGGTTTAGTCCCAAACAAACCTAGAGAGCGCTCAAAACGTCGCTTGAGCTTTCAGAACTTAGTCTCAGGACTCCAGATGGAAACCAAGTGTGTGATTGCAAGAACTGCTTTTCAAACCACCTCCAAAAGTTACGAGAACGTGTCACAGCATCGTTTGAACTTTCAAAGCGACCTAACAATACCTATGTTTGTGTCTCGTAACCTTCCAAGGAGTTCAAAAAGTGCAAAGAAAGGTGTTTCACCAGTCCTGTACTGCCAACCAAGTGCGTAAGTGCGACAGACGTAGTTTCGAAACAAACCAAAAAAGCAGTTATAAAATGCTTCTAAGTTTTTGAAGCGACCAAACAATGCTTAAGTGTAAGTTGGTGACTCACAATCCTACCCAAAATTCAGAAGAGCGTAAAAAAGTGGCACTCCATGGCCAGCCAAGTACGTAAGTGCATGCAACAAACTCATTTTCAAACGAACCAAGATAGCGTAAAAAGTGACCTGGTAGTGCTTAAGCGTAAATTTGCAACTAATAGCCTACCAAAAACTTCAAGAAGAGTGATCCGATCGGTTATTGTGTTTTAATGGATTAAATCTTCTACTTCACGTTGATTTCCTGCTGGAAAAGAGGTGAATAGGTGGTTTGCATTGGTTATAATAAAGGTGATGAGATTTCATTTGAAGCGGTGTTTTATCGGTGATATTTGACTTGTTGTGAGGAGATATACCCTTAGAAGAAGCCAAAAACTCGTGATTATTAAAGTATAGATTGATTAAGATTTAGTCAATTGATAAACCTCAGTAGGTTCTTTTTTGGAGTTGTATTTCATCCTGATCGATTTCTAAACTGGAGTTTCGATAGGGTTTTGGGAGTTCTCTGCCTCTGTTCGTGTGGATCCCTCTTTCTTAATTCACCCGATAACAGAAGAACGAATGGCAAATGAGACACAATTCCAATAACATTGAGGTAGTGAAGAGAAGAGCTATGTCTGGACTACAACGTTTGCACGATATGGCGGTAATAGAGCGTAGGGTTATTGTGAAGGTTGACCTAATTGAGAAGAAGAAGCGGTCTGAGGTAAACATGATTAAACCGTCTATAGTGAATTGGGGCTTAAAGGCAAATCGAATTATTGATCGTAGACTGATATTTTATTCTAGGCTGGAACGAAAGGAGAACGAGAAGTGTTTGAACAATGGGCTTGAGGATGGGCCAGAGCTGATTTCTGGGCCGGTGATGAAAAATGGTTCTCTTAAAGATGCTGGGTTGAAAGATGGGCCTAAGAATTTGTTGAAGCCGATTGAAGAAGATAGTAGGTCGGCTGGTTTAATTGAATCAAAAGTTTTGAAAAGAGATGGTAAAGATCAATTAAAAAGGGAGACGAGAGCTATTCATGGGCTTCTCGTTTTGGTTCTTCAAATAGTAAACCATTGATATATACTCCTCCTTCTAAAGTAGCTGAGAATATGGTGGTTATTGCTAGTGAAGAAGTGATTGACCAAGGTGTTAAGGTATGGGAGAACTCTCTAGTTGGGTAATTAGTAGACGCTAAATTGCCGTATCAAGCTATATATCGTCTTATAGAGAGGATTTAGGGAAGAGTTGAAATGCCAACAATAACCCTTATGGAGAACGACCTCATCTGTTTCTAATTCAACAATAAAAAATCAATTGACTGGATCTTATCCCGAGGTCTATGGAATCTTAGAGGTAAACCCATGCTCCTTCGTAAGTGGTCTCCAGCTATTATCCCTGAATCCTTTGTCTTTGATACTGTTCCCATGTGGATTAAAATGGGGCAAATACCTATTGAACTATGGACAGAAGCTGGGTTATCGGTTGTGGCAAGTGCTATTGGTAAACCCCTTTCTCTTGATCTTGCTACTAAAGAGAGACATAGGTTATCTTATGCTCGTGTATGTGTGGAGTTGAATGTTGATAGTGCTATGCCTACTGATATTATTGTTAACCTTAGGGGTCAGGAGTTTATTATAACTGTTAACTATGAATGGAAACCCAGAAAGTGCAATATGTGTAGTTCATTTGGTCATTCAAATGGTACTTGTACTAAGAATGTTGAAAGCACTGTCAGTAGAAAAAAAGCTAACAGTAATCATGACAATAAGGTGGTCCCTCTAAATGAGGATTATGGTGATGTGGTGATGGAATCCTTTAAACATTTGGAAGAGGGTGAGATAAGTAACCCCCAGTTGAGTCTTGTAAAGGGAAAGGTAGTGGAGAAGAGAGATGATTTTACGATTGTTGTTAAAAATAATAGGGAAATGATATATGTTTGGGAAAAAGGGAAAAGAGTGGAGGTGCCTATATCTAATTCCTTTGGTAGTCTGATGGAGGATGGTAAAGGAGACAAATGGGCCTTAACTATAGTGGATAGCTCTCCTCATCCCCTTAAGGGTGGATGTTTCTGATTTAGTTCCATGAGTAAGGCCAGGGAAGGTAGTCCAAGGGGAGGTAAATACCTCGAACGTACTCATGATTAGTTGGTGCTCTTGGAATGTGAGGGGTCTCAATAGTCCTGTTAAGTGTAGAGCGGTGATGGAGTTATTATCCTTCTCTATCCGGTTTATGTTGTATTCAGGAAACTAGAGTTAAGGAAGAATATTTTGCTTCTATCTCTAGAAGATTTTGTGATTTGTGGGGTTTTTCATGTAATTACAACATTAGTGGTATTGGTCGTACGTGGGTCATGTGGAAGCATAACAAATTCACTTATTCGCCTAGCCAGATTATAGATCAACTTATTTCGGGCTTGCTTACTGATTTGATCTCAGAGGAGTGTATTCAGGTTCTTTGTGTGTATGCTTCTAATAATTATATTAAGAGACGTGTATTGTGGAGGCACTTATCTGAGATTTCTGCTGGCTGGAGAGCTCCAAGTTTGGTTATGGGAGATTTTAATACTATTAGAACTCACTCTGAAGCCTTTGGTGGAGTTCCTAATCCTAGGGAGATGGAGGAGTTTGACATGTTTATTCGTGAGGCTGATCTTGTTGAACCTACAGTGCAAGGAAATTGGTTTACTTGGACCAGTAAGGTCCATGGATTGGGTTTGATGAGGAGGTTAGATCACATTCTGGTAAATGATCAGGGTCTCACTGTCTTGTCAAATATGAGGATTAACGTCCTTCTGTGGGTCATCTCTAATCACTTTCCTATTCTTGTTTACCCTAATCATCAGCGGTGTAATCGAGTGGTTTCTTTTCGCTTCTTTAACCATTGATTAAGGAAGCTTCTTTTTTTATGTTGTTTCTTCTGTTTGGATCAGAGATTCTGGGGTTTCACCTATTGTGAGTTTTGTGAAAACTTTATGAAATTTCAAGCCTATCCTTCGTAGCCATTTTAGTAAGCACATTTGTAACATTAGTGAGGAAGTTAGGCTTGCTAAGGATATCATGGACCAAGCTCAGAGAGACGTGGAGGCTAATCCTTTTTCTGAGGAATTGAGTAACCAAGCTAGTGTAGCTACAGGGAATTCTTGGAAAGCTGTCAGGGTGAAGGAAGTTGCTATGCGCCAGAAATCAAGAGTTAGGTGGCTGAAGTTCAAAAAGTGTGGAGAAAGGTGCTTCACCAATCCTGTACTGCCAACCAAGTGCGTAAGTGTGAGTGACGTAGTTTTGAAATGAACCAAAAGTGCAGTTACAGAACGCTTCTAAGTTTTTGAAGCGACCAAACAATGCTTGTGTAAGTTGGTGGCTCACAAGCCTACCAAAGCTCAGAAGAGCGTAAAAAAATGGCACTCCATGGCCAACCAAGTGCGTAAGTGCAACAAACTCAATTTCAAACGAATCGAGAGAGTGTAAAAAGCAGTGACCTGGTAGTGCTTAAGCGTAAGTGCGCAACTCATAGCCTACCAAAGACTTCAATAAGAACCAAAAAAAGGTAATCCATGACCCAAAGTGGCGATCAAGTGTGTAAGTGCAACAAATCTAGTCTCAAACAAACCTAAAGAGCGTCCAAAAAGTGCGTAAGGTGTCATTTGAGTTTTCAAAATGGCCTAGTGAAGCTTAAAGCAAATGTTCGTAACTAACAACCTACCAAAAAAGTTGGTCAAGAGCGAAGAAAAAGGGCACCTCACGTCCAAAAGTGTCAACCAAGTGTGTAAGTGCAACAAGTCTAAGTCCTAGGAAGCGTTCGGAACGTCGCTTGAGCTCTAAGGACCCTAGATGGCAACCAAGATTTTCTGAGCTTCTTCTCTAAATTACTATATTCTGACTATCTTCTCACAATCTCATCTACTAGAGAAGATCGAACCTGAAATTAAGCTAAGAGACTTCCTGAATCCTCCGCCAAAGCTACTCAAATACCACATAATGCACTCTTCAAAAGTCTTGACTTCCTATTTAATGCATCCGCTACTATGTTAGCCTTACTGGATGGTACTCTATAGTACAATCATAATCTTTAATCAGTTCTAGCCATCACATTTGTCTCAGATTTAGCTCTTTCTGATAAAAAATATACTTTAGGCTCTTATGATCTGTGAAAATATGGTACTTTTCCTCGAACAAATAGTGTCATTACCTTTTCAAAAAAAAAATATGGCACTTTTCCCCGAACAAATAGTTCTCCAGATTTTCAATGCTAAAACAATTGTCACTAGCTCGAGATGATGGGTAGGGTAATTACACTCATGCTTCTTCAACTTCCTTGAAGCATAAGCTATTACATTCCCATCTTGCATAAGCACACAACCTAATCTTAGCCTCGATGCGTCATAATAAATCACATAGTTCTTCCTTGTTATAGGGAGTGTCAAAATTGGTGCTGTAACTAATCTTTTCTTCAATTCCTGAAAACTTTGTTCGCATTTATCTGACCACTCAAACTTAGTATTCTTTCTTATCAAAGCGGTCAAGGGCAATGCCAATCGTGAGAAATTCTCAATAAAACGTCTATAGTATCCTGCCAAACCCAGAAAACTATGTACTTCTGTCGCACTAATTGGTCTCTACCAATTGACAACCACTTCCACTTTTTGTGGATCGACACTAACAAATTTTGCTAAAACTATATGTCCCAAGAATACAACTCTTTCCAACCAGAACTCATATTTGCTGAACTTAGCGTACAACTGTTTATCACGTAGAGTCTGTAGAATAATCCTCAGATGTTCCTCATGGGCTTCTTTGTCAACCGAGTAAACTAGTATATCATCAATGAACACGATCACAAATTGATCTAAATACTGATGGAAGATCCTGTTCATGAGATCCATGAAAACTGCTGGCGCATTTGTTAAACCGAACGACATAACTCAAAACTCGTAGTGCTCATACCTCGTTCTAATTGTTGTCTTACGAATATCTCGTTCTCTAACCTTAAATTGGTGTTATCCTGATCTTAAAATTCAATCTTAGAGAATAATGTTGCTCCCCTTAGCTGATCAAATAAGTCATCGATGCGAGGTAAAGGATACTTGTTATGTATTGTAACCTTGTTTAACTGTCTATAGTCAATACATAATCTGAGGGTACCATCTTTCTTTTTTACAAAGAGCACTGACGCTCCCCAATGAGATACACTAGGTCTGATGTATCCCTTGTCAACTAGTTCTTTAAGCTCGCTTGGAGCCATTCTATACGGTGCCTGTGAAATAGGTGCTGTCCCCGATAACAATTCAATTGTGAACTCAATCTCTCTATCAAGTGGCAAACCTGACAGATACTCTAGAAATACATCAAGAAACTCTTTCACCACAGGAACATCTTCTGGCTTCAGCTCTTCTCTCTGCGCTACTACCACGTGTGCAACCTTTCCTCAGCAATTTCTCAGCTTTTAAAACTGATATTAAACTCCTAGGAACGACCTTCCTCATACCTCCAAAAACCAATTCAGTAAAGCCTGGTTTTCTGAAAACCACCTCCTTTCCATGGCAATGCATAGTGAGCAAATAAGAAATCCATTCCCAAAATTACATCTAACATCTATAACTCTAGTGGTATCAAGTCCACTAGCATACTGATACCTTCTACTAAAACTTCACAATTACGTAATACTTCATTGACAAGTAAAACGTCACCAACTGGAGTGTATATAGCTAACCCCTCAGATAAAGGCTCTAGCATCCTATTTAGCATACTTAGAAATATACTAGAAACAAAGGAATACGTAGCACCTGAATCAAATAAAACATCTGCTAGTACATTACGAATAAGAATCATACCAGTAATAACGTTTGGTGCATCCTCTGCTTCTTGTTGAGTCATAGCATAGACTTTTCCCTGTTGCCTAGGTCTTCCAACAATTCCTTTCTTCCTTGCACCGCTGGTGCTCTCTGTCGAAACCACTGAAACTCTTGATTGCTTAACTGTCTGAGACCCAACTCCCTGATCATTCTAAATTGTCATGTTCATCTGTGGGCAATCCTTCTTGAAATGTCTTGACTGTCCACACTGGTAACACACACCAACACCCACTAAACACTAACCTCAATGGTTCTTACCACAACTCAAGCATGAGGTTCGCCTGATGGTACTAGCAACGAACTCCTTACCTGGTTGCGGTCTTACTATTGATCTAGTGGATTGACTACGTATGCTCTGGCGTTGTCTCTAAAAAACACTACCATAACTCATGTTCCTCGATGCATGGCCTCTAGATCGATTCTTAAAGTTTTGAAGGCTTGAAATATTTACCCCAGGTGTGAACCTCCGCTGCTCACCTCCTCTATATTCACTAGCTGTTGAGTTTTTAATTGCTTTTTTGGTTCGTTTTGAAACTACGTCTGTCACACTTCCACATATGGTTGGCAGCACAAGACTGGTGAAACACCTTTTGTCGTACTTTTTAAACTACTTAAAAGGTTACGAGACACAAACATACGCATTGTTAGGTCCCTTTGAAAGTTCAAGTGCCACTTTGACACGTTCCCTAAACTTTTTGGGCTGGTTTGAAAAGAAGTTCGTTGCAATCACACACCTGGTTGCCATCTTGGGTCCTGAGACTGAGTTCTGAAAGCTCAAGCGACGTTCCAAACACTGTTTGGGTTTGTTTGGGACCAAACTTGTTGCACTTACACACTTGGTTGCCACTTTTGGATGTGAAGTACCTTTTTCCTACACTCTTGACCAACTTTTTGGTAGGTTATGAGTTACGAACATACGCTTAAAATTCACGAGGCCATTTTGAAAACTCAAGTGACACCTTACAAATGTTTTGAACGCTCTTTAGGTTTTGTTTGAGACTAGATTTGTTTCACTTACACACTTGATCGCCACTTTGGGTCATGGATTACCCGTTTTTTGGTTCATATTTAACTTTTTGGTAGGCTATGAGTTGCGAACTTACGCTTAAGCATTGCCAGGTCATTTTGTACACTCTCTCAGTTTGTTTTTTCTAAAAGGTAAAGATAATATTATACAACAACAAGGAGGACCTCATAGCCTGAGACCAAGGCACAACAACTGAACAAGATCACACAGAAAACAAAGAAAACAAACCCCAGAGACAAGCAACAACCTTTCAGGGAAAAGAACAACAAAGCCCGAACAAACCAGACCCCACAACATGAGGCCAAACACAATACCAAAGGAGATAAAAAAACAACCGAAGAACAACAAACAAAACCAGTTAAGACGACCAACATCCGACAGAACTCTCAGTTTGTTAGAAACTGAGTTTGTTGCATTTACACACTTGGCTGGCCATGGAGTGCCATATTTTTACCCTATTTTGAACTTTTGTAGGTTTGTGAGCCACCAACATACACTTAAGCATTGTTTGGTCGCTTCTAAAACTTAGAAGCATTTTGCAACTGCTCTTTTGATTCATTTCGAAACTGCGTCACTCACACTTAAGCACTTGGTTGGCAGTACAGGACTGGTGAAGCAACTTTCTTCTCACTTTTTGAACTCCTTGGAAGGTTACGAGACATGAACATAGGCATTATTAGGTCGCTTTGAAAGTTCAAGCGATGCTTCAAAACATTTCCAAAATTTTTTGGGGTGGTTTGAAAAGAAGTTCGTTGCAATCGCATGCTTGGTTTCCATCTAGGGTCCTGAGAGCTCAAGCGACATTCCGAATGCTCCCTGGGACTTAGACTTGTTGCACTTATGCACTTAGCTACATCTTTTAGACGTGAAGTGCCCTTTTCCTACGCACTTGACCAACTTTTTTTGGTAGGTTGTGAGTTACGAACATATGCTTAAAGCTTTGTTGGGCTATTTTGAAAGCTCAAGTGACACCTTACACACGTTTTGGACGCTCTTTAGGTTTGTTTGAGACTAGATTTGTTGCACTTACACACTTGGTCGCCACTTTGGGTCATGGATTACATTTTTTTGGTTCTTGTTAAAGTCTTTGGTAGGCTATGAGTTGCCAACTTACGCTTAAGCACTGCCAGGTCGCCTTTTACGCTCTCTCGATTCATTTGAAACTGAGTTTGTTGCACTTACACACCTGGCTGGCCATGGAGTGCTGCTTTTTTACGCTCTTCTGAGTTTTGGTAGGCTTGTGGGTCACCAACTTACACATTTAAGCATTGTTTGGTCGCTTCGAAAACTTAGAAGCATTCTGTAACTGCTCTCTTGGTTTGTTTCAAAACTACGTCTGGCACA
Source organism: Cucumis variabilis (assembly GCA_037974545.1). NCBI lineage: Eukaryota > Viridiplantae > Streptophyta > Magnoliopsida > Cucurbitales > Cucurbitaceae > Cucumis > Cucumis variabilis. Next base: position 3,115 of record JBBPDI010072116.1, on the reverse strand, counting down.
CTTACACACTTGGTTGGCAATAGAGGACTGGTGAAGCACCATTCTTTACACTCCCTGAAAGGTTACGAGACACAAACGTGGGCATTATTAGGTCATTTTGAAAGTTCAAGTGATGCTTTGACACATTCTCGAAACTTTTTGAGTTGGTCTGAAAAGAAGTTCGTTGCAATCACAAGCTTGGTTGCCATCTGGGGTCCTGAAGACTAAGCTCTGAGAGCTCAAGTGAGTTTCGAATGCTCACTGGGACTTCAACTTGCTGCACTTGCACACTTGGCTCCTACTTTTAGACGTGAAGTGCCCTTTTCCGATGCTCTTGACCAACTTTTTTGGTAGGTTGTGAGTTACGAACATAGGCTTAAGCTTCGCTAGGCCATTTTAAAAGTTTAAGTGACACCTTACGCACGCTTTGGATGCTCTTTAGGTTTGTTTGAGACTAGATTTGTTGCACTTATACACTTGGTCGCCACTTTGAGTCATGGATTTGTTGCTCTTTAGGTTTGTTTGAGACTACATTTGTTGCACTTACACACTTGGTCGCCACTTTGGGTCATGGATTACCTTTTTTGGTTCGTATTGAAGTCTTTGGTAGGCTATGAGTTGTGAACTTACTCTTAAGCCCTGCCAAGTCACTTTTTACGCTCTCTCGATTTGTTTAAAATTGAGTTTGTTGCACTTACGCACCTGGCTGGCCATGGAGTGCCATTTTTTTACGCTCTCCTGAGTTTTGGTAGACTTGTAGGTTACCAACTTACACACAAGCATTGTTTGGTCGCTTCGAAAACTTAGAAGCGTTCTGTAACTGCTCTCTCAATTTGTTTCGAAACTATGTCTGTCGTACTTACGCACTTAGTTGGCAGTACAGGACTGGTGAAGCACCGTTCTTCACACTCCTTGGAAGGTTACGAGACACGAAGGGTAAACACATCAGGGCCAGGATCCTTACCACTATCCATGGAAAAAAGAACTCTTCTCACCTCCTCCCTTCCAATCGGTGTCTGAAGAGCTTGGCAACACTCCATAGACCATCTAAACTGAACAATATTCTCAATACAATGAGAGAGCTCTTTGTAACCAATACTCTGAGAATCAAGGCTGTTTTAAAAATAATTAATTGCCACCTGAGTCACCTCATCATGTTTAGTCAACAGAGCACCATCCATATCAACCACAAAGTGCAAAGTATTACTGCTCAAGTGAGACTGTACAAAACGATAAAAGTAGCCAGTATTCTGATCACCTAACATCAACCACCTAAGTTTAGACTTCTAGCGCATAAATTCACAGTGGCTAAACTTGCTTGATTATTCAGATCCTCAGACATAGGATTAATCTCCACCTCTCTCTGAGCTCTGTTCGCGTTATCCTTACCAATACGAACTTTCTCACTAATGTTTCCAATGTGCTTACTAAAGTGGCTACGGAGAACTGGCTTGAGTTTTCTTAAAATTTTCACAAAACTCACAATTGGCAAAACCTAAACATCTCTAGCCCAAACCAAAGAGACAACCTCCAAAAAGGAGGCTTCCTCAATCCAATGGCTAAAGAAACAAAAAGAGACCACCCGCTGTCATCGCTGATAGCTGGGATAAACAAGGATGGGAAAGTTTGAATTCCCACCGAAGGCTTCACAATGAAGTCCAATGGTATTAAAATCACCTATGACCATACCCGACCCTCTCCAACCAGCAAAAATCTCAATCATACGCCATCACAACAAATGTCTCTCAATATTATTATTAGAGGCATACACACAAAGAATCTCTATACTATCCCTAGAGAGAAAATCTATAACCAACCTAGAGATAAACTGATCAGCAATCTCGCTAGGTGTGAGCACAAATCTGTTATGTTTCCACATAACCCACATACGACCAATTCCACTATTACTGTAATTACTCATGAATCTCCACAAATTACCAAACCTTTCAGAGATAGAATCAAAGTTTTCCTCCCGCACTCTTGTTTCCAAGAGACAACAGAAACCCACCGTAGACACGACCAGAAAATCCAATACCGCTCTACACTTTTCAGGGCTATTAAGACCACGCACATTCCATGAACACTAGCTAATCATGAGGTTGTATAAGAGCTTTTGATCCTATAGGATTACTATCAATGGGCTTTGTGATGTTGTACCTATGCATGCGGGAGATATTTTGTTAGGCCAACCTTGGCAATATGATAGAGAAGTTACATATGATGGATTGTTCAACAAGTATACCTTTACTTTGGATGGGAAGAAGTTTACTTTGCTGCCATTATCTCCGTATGAAGTACATTGTGATCATTTGAAATTCAAAAAGAAAAGAAAAGAATTTGAAGAAAAAGAGAGGAGAGAAGAAAGAAAGTTAAAAGAAAGAGAGAATAGTAAAAAACGAGAGGAAAGTGAGGGGCGAAAGGTGAGTGAAAATCAAGAGAGAGAAAAAGTGATTTTGAGGAAAAAAGAAAGAATGTGAGTTTGGTTATGAGAAAGGGGGAAGTGAGAAATATGTTTTCATTTAAAGCACCAAATTTTGTACTTATGTGCAAAGGAAAGTGTTTAGAAAATGAATCCAACTTTAATGATGGTTTGCCTAGTGCTTTTACGTCTCTTTTGTAGGAATTTAATGACATGTTTCCATATGAAGATGCACCTACGGGTTTACCTCCTCTAAGAGAGATTGAACATCAAATTAACTTCATTTCAGATGCAACTCTTCCAAACATAGCTGCCTATAAGACTAATCCAACCCAGACTAAGGAGATCCAAAGACAAATTGAAGAACTCATGGATGAAGGGTATATTAGAGAAAGCATGAGTCCTTGCTTGATTCCGTTGATTTTAGTACCCAAGAAAGATGGTAAATGGAGGATGTGTGTCGATTCTCGATCTATCAACAAAATAACGGTAAAGTTACATCCTATTCCTCAATTAGATGACATGTTAGATGAATTGCATGGTGCTAATGTATTTTCAAAAATAGACCTTAAAAGTGGCTATTATCAAATTCGTATGCATGTAGGAGATTAATGGAAAACGGCTTTCAAAACAAAGTTTAGGCTTTATGAGTGGCTTGTTATGCCATTTGGCCTTACTAATGCACCAAGTACTTTTATGAGGCTAATGAATCATGTT
>JBBPDI010072108.1:0-16375 GCA_037974545.1 Cucumis variabilis | reverse complement strand
TAATATAAATATATAAGATATTGGAAAGATATTCATTCAAATAAGATTTGAATGAAATATTAATTAAATATGATTTATTTAATTATTAACTAATTCATTAATTAATAATTAATTAGTCAATTTCATAAAAAGAATCTCATAATTTTCTCCAACTCCTTTTCCTATTCCAAGAAGAAAAGAGAGTTACAAATATCTGGAAGAAAACAGTTTTCTTTAACAAAATTAATCTAGAAAAAGGTCATTAACGATTATGAATCTGCCAAACGCCAAACTTTAGACACCACCACTTGGAGACCTCTCTATTCTCTAGGAAGAGAGATCGGTTTGTAAGAACCAATTGGAAGAATATTTTTCTTATCAAAGAATTGGCAGTAACGCACACAAAATTTTTCAAAATTCATCGAACGTCTAACTTAACCTCCCTCTTCTTCATCCTAAAGAAGAGGATGAAGAAGAAGGTAGTTTGAGAGATTTTGAAATACTTCGAAAAACTCTCATGTTCCTTAAATAAATCCCTTACCTAAGGGAGTTATTAATTAAATTAAATTAATAATTAAATAAAACATATTTAATTAATATTTTATTTAAATCATATTTAAATGAATATCTCTCACATAACCTATAGTTTTAATTTAATTAAATAAAATTAAACCAACCTATTAATTAATTCTACAATTAATTAATTTCTAAATTAAATATCTTAGATTTGAGGGATAATTTTAAAAATAGCAAAATAAATTAAAATATTTACAAGCTATAGCAAAATTTTGGATTCTATCAATGATAGTCTTCTATCACTATAACATCAATGACTATCAATGACAGAATTTGTTATAGGTTGTAGATATATTGTAAAATTTTCTATTTTAAAAATTCTCCTATATTTAATTTAATCCAAATTTGAATCATATTCATGTATAAATTTCTCTAATAACCTATAGTTTTAATGTGTATCATATACACATTAAATTTTAACTTATAGTTTTAATATGAATCTAATTCTCATTAAATTAATATTTGAACTCATCCAAATATTTTATCTTTGATAAATTAATTTTAAATCATATTCAAAATTAAATTGCTATAGTAAAGTTTAATTAAAATATAAACTTTATATTATAATCTATCACCATACATTATATTAATTCTCTAAACAAATATGAACATTTCAAATTACAATCAATTTAAATAAATTTCATTACTCTTTGCGAGCCAGGATCTAATCGACCTGCAGATTAGAAGCTACAATGATATGAAATTAATTGGCTAAATTTATTAACCACATTAATCAATATTCGTTACCTATGTATAGACTCAACTAAAGACTCACGACTGAACTCTTCTCACTATAGATATATTTATTTGCCATGAATATAGACCAATAATAGTAAGTTAGTCCTTCACAAGTGTTCGTAACAACAATTGGGTCAAATTACTGTTTTACCCCTAAGTTACTTCTAGTCCTTAAATACCAGTGCCCCTCTAATGAACAACCTGTTTATGGTCCAACCAATAAACAAAAATCTCTCTCGTGCCACAGAGAGGGTAAAACCCTTTTGTTCAAGTCTCGAAGACACCATTTAAGGGAACAATCATCTACTTACCCTAAAGTCAGGAGGAGTGAATTTCATCCTGTGCGATTATATTCTCAACTCCCCACTTGATTTTGTCTCCAAAATGATAAGCATATTGAGTCATCAATCTGGCATTCCCACTCGTACAAATCAAAGGATAATTCCTCGTGAACAAGAGTTCATAATACACTTAGGATTAAGACTAAGTTATCTAGGTCATCCTAATGAAATAGAAATCCAACTAGCTAATAGAGTTACTAAAAGGCCCTATGGCAGTGGAAGATTTTACACAACCATTCCTTAGATTAATTTTAAAATTAAAAAATACCAGTGCATTAGTAAAAATAATTAAGAAACTAGTTTTCTTATTAAGACTTAAAGGCAAAGCATGCTTTCTAATTATATATTAAAGAAAGAAAAATTTACTTGTTTACGTCTCTGAATCTACAAAGTATTCTCCAAATTGAGACACCACTCGTCGGAGACTTGCCTATCCTCTGGGATGTTTGTGGGGATTCATTGGGATGAGAAAAATGTTTAGAGAGAAACTATTTTCTTTTTGCAAACAGCAAAAGCATTGATTTTTTTTTCTTGATTAATTATTATAGAAAATAGTTTTCTTCTAGATATTTATCTCTCTTTCCTTGGATTAATTCATCATGTGATTCTATTAATTTAAAAAATATTAAATGAATAAAAATTTCAAATCTTCTAATTAATTAACCATTAATCAATTAGTTAATAATTAATTAAATTATATTTAATAAATAACAATTATTGAAATAATAACACTTTATTAATAACAGTTAATGGATTATATTTGCTGTCTACGAGTGTTATGACATAAAACCCAACAGAAAATATGTTCAAAATTTTCAAGTGGGAGATTGTTGATAAAAAAATAAAATATCAAAATATACTTTGGCCAAAAATAGGGTATGGTTGGGTCTTCACTCAAAGGGAAAAATGAGTAATTCTCCTTTTATTTTATCTCTATGAAAGTTGAATCAATTATGGCCACTCATTGAATTTTTTATTACGCTTCTACCCCTCATCCCTTCACTATATAAACTCTACTCCCACTCTCTTTTCTTCACAACAGAAACTAGTTCTCTTTCTCTCATCTCACTCTCATTTTTCCTTCTTCTACACAGAAGAAAAAAGAACTTTTAGGATTTATTTATCTATTATTTTTTAATTTTCGAGCGTAGTGAGTGTTTATCTTGAGTGTTGGTATTTTGGTGGGTCTAAGTGTTGTTTCCACTAACGAAGAAGAATGTTTTATCCTGGGGACGATGGAGACGATGAGACTATAACAATTGCTAGCACTTAAAGCAGAGTAGTGAAACATCTTAAAGAAAACGAGTTTTGCGACTCAGACAAACAATTGATGAGTTTATGTTTTGCAGACGTTCTAATGAAGTGTTCTAGCAAAGTGACTTCAACAAAAACTAGTTTATGAACACTTGTATATTTTCTTTAAAATCCAACAAGTTTCATTATAAAAAATAAACAATCAAGTTTCTATTAAGTGAGATGAATTTTTGTTAAGATTTTTTTGGTGCTTTGCTATAGATTTTGGATAAGGCTGACAAGAAGAATGGCAAATTAAGAGGTTTACTTTGGAAAAATAAAAAATTTATTTTTAAATTGTTAGAATAGCAAAATTGAAAAATCTGAAAAATAAATAAATGGAACAATATCTCAAATGCCTCTACCAAATTTAAAAATAGTCCTAAATACAATTGTTTACCTAAAACCCAAATATTCTATAATTAAATAACACATCCTTGTTGAAATTGTGCATATTTACGTATTCAAAGCTGAAAAGCATCTAACTTCACTATCTTCCAGTTTTGTAGATTCCACCAAATCTTCAAAGTCTTCGTTCAGTTGCAGAAAATGAAAGTCTTCCAGCTTCACTATCTTCAAAATCTTCAAAGTCTTCCAGATTCAAGTTTCGCCCTCCTTAAAACCTTCAAAGTCTTCATACATTCGGTGCAAATGAAAGGATTTTTTCTTGCCGACCATTTTCTTCATCAAACCGATTACAAAAATTTCTTCATCAAACCAATTACTGATTCTTTTTTGTTTGGCAAAATGTGAGCTTCTTCAAGGGATTTTCTTCTTCGCTCATTTGAGCTCTGCTTCTCAGAAAATTTTAATCTCAACATGATTATACTTCTCAATTGTTGCACGCACATTCAGGTGATCTGTGAAATTTTGTCAAGGTCAAAAAGAAAAAATGTAAAGTGTAATATCTTTTAGTTTGTAATTATAGTTTATATATAGATTCAATTGTGAATATAGCTTATTTTTTTATTATTTAATTATTTTTTTAGATTACTGCAATAATATATCCACTTGATTTCTAAGACAGATCAATGTAATTACATCCAAATACATTGTATTCGATATCAAACATCAACCATATACCTTGTATTCTCCCTTTTCGTCTTCTATCCTCTTTGGTCTTTTCCTAAAAATAAATATTATTTTAACTTCAAAGGTAATTAAGAAAAAGTACAACAAAACCCCAACAACCACAAAGTCACTAAAATCTGGCGACTGAGGACGGCTGGAGTTTTGGCAAAAGCAGTGAACGAATGGTGATGAAGGAGACTGACAAGATTGGGTGTGCGACGTGCAAAGGACCAAGTAGCGCAAAGGTGCTTGACTTCAGATGAAGTAAAAATGTGACTAGCGACTTGCAACAGATGAGACGTTTTCTTGCAGCTTAGTTATCTCGTCAACAGAACAGAGGGGATTGATACAAAGGTGGAGATCTTGACTCGACAGAGAATACTCAAACGAAGATGAAGGTGTCATCGGCAACTAGGGTTTGGTGAAATGAAGAAGATGATGAATAGTGAGATAGGCGAAGAATGCGACCAAGAGGTATACTTAAAATAATATTATTATTATTATTAACAATAAATATTATTATATTATTCTTTTCCCTTAAATATCCTTTTCCAATTTAAATAAAACAAATAAGTTCTTCCCAACTAATTCCTTCAAAAAATAAAATATTCAAATCTTTTATAAATATCTTAGAATATAAATAATCCAAAAATGTTAAATTTATATTTGCCATTATTTTAGAGATATAAAGCAAATATCACGATTTCAGGAGATGGTAAATTTTTTAATAACATAAGTGGATAATCTTAGCATGATTTTAGGGATGATAAAATTTTAAATTCAAATTATTATTAACAATACCTATTTTTATAAATTTTTAAATTAGTTTTAATATTTTGACGGTTTCAAATCAAAATTTAAAATCTATTTTTAAATAAAAATTACGAAAAATAGATGAAGGATATTAACAAGATAATCCTAAAATTCTAACATTATGTTTCACATCATTTTAGGGAAATCAATCAAGTAGCATGATTATATATGGGAGATCAAATTTTTCTTAGAACAATCCTATTAAATGCATCATAATCATAAGAGTAAGATATAATTTTAATTTCAATTGATTATTATTTTAAATAAATTGTTATTAGAAATATGAAAAGTTTAGGAAAATCAATCGAGTACCACGATTATAGGGGAATATCAAAATTTTCTTAGTAATCATATATACATTAAATGAATTATAATTAAAGGGGTAAGATACAATTTTAATTTTAACAACCACAACTAAATAAATTGTTAATTACTTGAGTTGAAACCTATAAATAGGAAAATCTGGTATAAATTACAGGCATAAATCTAAGGTATGTTGATTCAATCAAATTCATCCCGAAAATAAATATTTATATAATATTTTGACAAAACTGAATGATTTACAAATACACTGTATCCTGGATTATATTCCATCATTTTAACCTACACAAATACATTGTATTTGTCACTTAAAAATTTCCTTCTATACAGGGATAAAATTAGCTGAAAAAAAAGTAAAAAAATGTCTACATTAGACAATTTTTCTATAAATCAAAATATTTTTTAGATTTGTTATTTTCCAATTTATTATCCATTATTTTGTCATTCTCACAGTTTTCTCTTTTAGGTACTCATGTATTGGAAAAGGCTGTGGACTTTTGGTCAAATGCAAAGTTACCTCTCTTGTTGTCCCACATTGATGAAATTGGAAGAAGTAAATGGAAATAAATAGCTAAGTACTACTAAGGGATTACAAGTTGTTTTGATGGCAATGACCTTGTCACTACTAAGGGATTATAAAGCTATTTGTTTGGGTGGGTTGGAAAACTATGCTTGCACAAATAAAGATGTAATTTTTAATACTTATCCGAATAGTGTTCTCCTAAGTGCCCCGACATGCGTCGCAATTCGGGACAATTCTCTATTTGTCTCGAATTGTCGCTCTTCTACGTTTCATACCCCTGTTCGTCCGCTCGTGAACTGCCGACTTTTGCTCCTTGCCTTTCGTTTCCTTGAAATTTCAGATGGCAGTTTAGTGGGACTCCCCTCTCCGAGTTCTTATTCATTCATTCCTAATACACCCCACAAACCTCTCCACCTCTCTACCTCTACAAATTGTTCAGAGGAAGTTTCTTCATCATTCTATTACTATTTCAGGCGAGTGCACATCAAAAGTAGGGAGATGTGTAACCTTGGAAAACAACCAGGCATAATGATTAGCACCACGGTCTTGCTGGATTTTCTTTTAGGGCAGTGATTCGTCATGGCACAACAAGTCATTTTGATCGTCATTTATGTTATTTTTACAACAATTAAGGATTTTCCTACAAGGTTAGATTGGATACGACGACATTTGATAAGCAATTAAAGAAGTTAGAATTTTATCTTCATAAGTTTGATGGATAAATTATTAAATAAACGTGTTATGTTTAGGATTGATTTGGAAATTAAATTTCAAGCCAATACAAGTAGGATTATGATTGATCGTGTGATTATGTATTGAGTTGGTTCAACATGCATTAGTAGTATGACTGTTTCTTAGACTAAGGTTTATTGTAGAAATTCTTGAGGGATGATGGTTATAAAGGAGACCAGTGATTTAGTTTTACATTTTATGTTTATGAAAAAATTAACTGAGATTGATTAAATTAGAATGTTTTGAACTGACGGTAACGATTAACTTTAACTATTAGACTAGTATATCATATGTGTAGGGTGTTACTATAGGATCACCACTTAAAGACGATGCCACTATGGAATTACCAGTTAAAGACTGCTCATTATATTGACTTATGACAAGTGTATCCTCGAGTCCACTTGTATGACCAATGTGTGCTTCTACCGGATCACTAAGTGTTATGGCATAAGGTGTATCCTTAGAAGGAAGTTGAGCCAGTAGCTCTCTTTATTGGATATTTTATATACTCACCATTTTTATGATTTATTTTTTAGACAAAAGTAAAGGCAAGCCAATTAATGATAAGAGGAACCGTGATTGTACTACTAGGACAAAATATGACTGATGTTTCCACTATTTATTTTTATTCCCATGATTTTTGAATGCTATAAACCTTTGGATTAGATGGTGATTGAATTTATTTAAAGGTTTTTTTTTCTTTAAAAGATGCAATTATATCTATTAGATTCAAAATATTAGCATATATAGCAACATTTTAAAAAAATATATAAATATAGCAAAATCTGTTAAATCCTATCAATGATATAAATCTATTGATAGACCATGTTACAAATATCATTAATAGACTTTGCTATATTTGTAATTTTCTAAAAATATTATTATATACTTATAACTTGATTATTATTTCTAAAATTGTTATCCATTATAATTACCTAAAATTAAATCTAATTAACCGAATATAGACTCTTTTTGATATTTAATTCACTCCAATTTATCTTCCTTGCAATTTATATTTTTCGCAGTTGAAACCAATCTCAATCCCCACCGATTACCCTTAGGTAGGAAATTGTTTGCTAGAGAAATTTATGTGTTTCTTGTGTTCGACCTAGAGTTACCTAATTCTTGAGGTGCAATTTGGCTAAATATTTGATCTAGAATTAGACGATAAAATTTACTCGATCAACATGTGAGTGAGAACCAAACATATTGAAAGAATTTGTGTTGATTTATGAAAAATTCAAGACAACCAAGTGATAAATCTGAACTATGAATCATGGTATGAATCATAACTCTAAGGGTGTGTTTGGGATAAAGGTTGAGTTATGGGGGGTTAGGGTTATGATAAAACTAGTTTTATGATAAGATGTATTTAGGGGAATGGTTTTGTGAGTAGTGTTATGATAGTGTTATGATAAGATGTGTTTAGGGGAAGGGTTATGTGAGTAGTGTTACGATAGTATTATGATAAGATGTGTTTGGGAGAAGGGTTATTTAGGTAGTGTTATGATAGTTTTATGATAAGATGTGTTTGGGGGAAGTGTTATGTAGGTAGGGTTATAATAGTGTTATGATAAGATGTGTTTGGGGGAAGTGTTATATTGGTAGGGTTATGATAGGTTTATAATAAGATGTGTTTAGGGGAAGGGTTATGTTGGGTTTAATGTGATGTATTTAGTTTTTGTAATTGATTTTTTTTTATGAAATTCATATTTAAAATCCAATAGACAAATTGAATAATTTTTTGTATACAAAATCATCCGACGTTGCGTGAAGGAATTGATCTAATTCGTGCATTGGTAACGTCCATATGAACTAGTTGGCGATTATCTTTTACATTTGATTATTCACAATTTCAATTATTTTTTGTGACACATCACGTAAAAACGGAAACATGATTACGAATATATATATATAGAAAATAAACTACTTCATACTAACAATTGAAATGATGTCACACAAATCAGTAAGTTAAATATGTACAACTGCAAGATTGACGACATAAAATGACAATTTAAATATTTTATTTCATATGTAACCATTAATTTTACTGTTGGAAGCATACATTGAATTAAAAAGACGACAAACTCTATTGAACTTATTTATAATACAACAATACTAAATGGACATATAGAATCTACTAATTATGCAATTGCCATTGAGTGAACATCTCTGTCACCATTTCATCCCTCCACTGAGTCCATTCGTTGGAGTTCTCAATGAAGTGAATGTCGTCATCTCTGTTCATAGCGAAGTTTGAGTCTCCCTCGTCCAGTTTGTCCCAAAATTGACTTGCGCCATCTCTCGGTTTATGAGATTGTGTAGAAGGAAACATGCGAAAATCGTACGACACTGAACTTGCAAGAGATTGTACGACTTGTCGGGTAGTATTGCCCAGCGACCCTTCAACAACCCAAATGCTCGCTCAATAACATTTTGTGTCAACGAGTGTTTCATGTTGAAGTACTGTTTCACATTACTTGGTGCATTACCAGATCCACGCCATTTTTGCAAGTGGTATCTTTGTCCTCTGTATGGAGCAAGAAATCCTTCTGCGTTTGGATACCCCGCTTCTCATAAATAGTAAAACCCTGACACGATTTCATGTCGTTTTAGTACAAACACCACTTACCCATCGTGGAGTATGCAGGAATCTATTGTCGATCCTTTCCAGCTAGCCAATATGTATACAAAGTCGTCTTTCGTGTCACAAACATCGAGCATGTTTGTGGAAACTTCGCCCTTACGTGTTCTATACCTAGAATGATCATGAACGAGCACATTCACCTTTATGTAAGTCCCGTCCAATGCCCCAAGATAATTTTGCTTGATTGAAAAAGAAATGCAGCTAAGTACTATGCCATCGGGCTACCTTATCAGAATGGATTAGAAGACTAGTCAAACCTCAAAGCACCTCCATCATGGATCATTGCAAGTGTTTGTTACTGGTTGTGGTTTCTTCGGCAACTCATCGTGTAGTTGTACCATAGCTAACAACAAGAGGTTGAAATGACGAGAAACGATCTCCCCCGATCGCCCAAAGTTGCGTTGGATGACTCTATTCTTCACATCGTGCGCCAGTATATGTAGAAACATCGCGACCATCTCCTTATCAACGATGCATTCTGTCGACGTCAGACCAGCACGTGTCCTTAGTAAGTGACATAGAATGGCGAAAGTTCTTCTATCCATTCTAGTATTTTGTCGACAAGCAAGGTCGAAGGAGTGTACATACGAAAATAGGCAAGCTGTCTAATTTGATGCCTAGTCTTATAGGGTCTATGTTTCACACGCCTCCGGTCGTTGTTTAGTGTCCCTAAAATCAGCAGTAACTGACTTTGGGTTACTGTGAACACGGTTAATATTGTGTGTATGTTTTGTGGGTCCATTTGATGACAACAATAACAAAACTGATGATCTACTGTTCTGACCACAATGGTATTACATATATAGTGCATGCATTAGAACATAATGCCTTTTTCAACGTATACATTATATTAAAGTAAAACGAACTTATTCGAGCACGGTATCCATGTTTTTCATAACTGATATTAAAAATTTTAAATCCATTATTCAAAATATTTTTTACTGCGTTAGGAATACTGAATAACATTTTATTTTCTTAAGATATAGTCTACTATTTAAAAAGTGTATGCACTATGGGTGACTACGAAGGGTTCTGTTTTAGAATGGTCGCTAAGAGTAGTTCATATCGAGATAGGCAAAAAAAAATTTTTATTTTAAAATGCATAACTAAGTGCTTCAAAATTATTCATCGTGTTATAAAACGGTCGCTAAGAATAGTTCATATCGAGATAAGGTTTATTCCTTTTTTATTCTAAAATGCTTAAGTAAGTGGTTAAAAATTATTCATCGCGTTCGTGAAAACCCTAAACCCGTATTTTAGTAAAAAGTAATGGTCAACTGTGTTTCAAATCTATAGAAAAATAGTGAGTTGCAACGGTTAATGAAATACGAAGTCGCCCTTATAGTTAAAAGCTAGTGATTGGTATTTTATTGTAAATTGAACGTTTCAAGAATTCAACTAAATATTTGAAAACTATATGAATGAAATATAAAGGTCGTATAAAGAAGTATAAATAAGGTAGTATGTATGCGAAAAAAACATACAGTATTATAAGACAAAAAATAACAAAGTTAATTGACAACCAATAACGGCCAATAATGTTCAAAATACATTATAGTATACGGCCTAAAAAACGTACGAAAATAAATAAAACAAAATATTTACTACAAACACCAATGCCTCATACCTTACACTACGGAAATACGGAGTCGACTCCCTTGAAAACAAAGTAAGAAAATGAGTTTTATGGGCAAACACAAGTAGCAGTAAATAGACTATAGGGACAAAATGTAGCGATTACATACCGTACACTTTCAAAAAATGTTGATGTTGAAATGAAAGGGCTCCTTAAAAGGATTAAAAAAATGGCACCATTTTATTTTAAAAAAGATCGAGCCTCAGAGGAACTAAATCCATCAATATAACGAACTGGATTCGGTTGTGGAAACATCAATATAAAGTATGCATGAAATTGAGGTACAACCGAACTATGGGGATGGAAATGCATACAAAAAATCTTAGAAAATGAACAACCAATGAAATCAAAGTTTGCAACAAATAGTTCAGTATGATTTTCAAGTTCATAGAGCTGTATGATACATGGTATATCATTGCATAAAGAAAGGAAGTCAAGGCACATACTATGCCCTAAACAGAACAAAAAACAGAAAGCAAAGAAAGTAACTGCAGGCATACACATGATTCGTAACATGGATCTTAATGTAGAAGGATGACTGGAACTTCAAAAAGAAGAAAGCAAAAGTAACTTACCTACCAAAATAAGAAGCAACAGAAGAGGAAGCAAGACAGGAAGAAGAAAAACAATACAAAAACAGCACACAAGTAAAGAACAAATGAAGAGGTATAAATAGATGGATTGGTGGTTGAATAATTATGATTTTATTGACCCCAAAATAGAAAGAAACAAAAAAAAAAGTAGAGAATCTCTGCAAATGACAGACATGTACAGAAAAGGAAGAAGATAGTCAAAACCTACCACAGCGAGAAAAAAGAAAGGCTATCAATAAACAAATGCATAAGCTACCAAAAAACGACAGGATTGAACAAATACATTGCAAGGTTATGGATGGATGGGAGTTAATTGGAAGTAGATAGAATAGACTTCATAGGTAATCAAATACAGTAAGCATATTTATTGGAACTAAATTGGAACCAAAAAATGGAAGCAACAAATGGCAAAAGGAGTAAAATGGAACATAACAGGAAACACCGATTACAAAAAATGTCCAAAACTGTAATACGATGAATGGTAGGCAGAAAATTAAGTTGATTGAAAGAAATACAACAATATATCAATGTAATTTCTATTTCAGATGTCTAAATATGCACATATATGGAAGGAAATTGAATGAAAACAAATGTAATAAGAAAAAGAAATCACACAAATATTCAATAATCAGAGGCATGTATTACAAAATATGGTCGAAACTGCAATACAAGGAATTGTAGGAAGAATAAAAATAATTTGATTCAAACACTTTGAAAAAGATAACATCCTGGTTTTTAAGGAAATTGAATGAAAACAAAATTAATCAGAAAAAAGAATCAGACAAGTAGTTTACAATCCTCATAATCGACATTGAAGAAACTCGAGTTCCAACCACTTACCTCCAACCATACCTTGCTCAAACATCTCAATGCACAAAATGATAGCACGAATAGTATAGCAAGTGTCCAAAGCAGTGGGTAAAGAAACCTCCTCGGCAAATGGGAGTCCAAGCAGCGAGGGGAAGTGGAAGGGAGGGACACCGAGTTTAAATTGCATGTTCATCGAGACGAATGGTGAACATACAATCGTTTTAGTTTTGAAGACAAAGTCTATACTCAACCGTTCAACGAAACCAAAACCCTAAACCCATTTATTTCAGAGGCAACGCAGTGAGAGAAGCCTTCAATGAAATCATGAAGGACGAAGAGTGGGGGAGAAAGAAATACTATAGAAAGAGAGGATTTTTTCCCACAAGAAAAGAAATACCAAAGTACAAAAACAGAAGAGGTTGAAGATGAATTGGGGGAAAATAGGGTTTCAATCTTCTCGGCCATTAAACTAAAAACAAGGTGGTTGATAACGATTCAAGAGACGACGAAATGATTTCGTATGAAAATCGAGAAAGGATGAAGGGTTAAGGAAAGGTGAATTGAGTGTTGAAGAGAGGTTGAAGACGAGTTAAGATGGAGAAGACCATACGGAAATCATGAAGGTTTGAGAGGTGTAGACAATTGAGTTAAGGGCCAAAATGGAAAACGGGAACTCTAAAACTAGGGTTTCCTTAAAACGGGCCCCAAACGTGGATTAGGGTTGTAATAACCCAAGCCCACAATAATTATCTAGGGCCCAAACACGCCCTAAATAGCTATCTTAGAGATTCACTTTCATTTGATATACCATAAATTTTTGTACATCTACAAGACGTAAATCTAGGCATAAATACACTGTCTTGCGATGTGATACATACGAGATAAAAATCTAGACATCAGTAGTGCTCTATCTCTTGATTGCTATTATGAGATAGAAAATCTAGGCATCCGTGGAGGTCCCTCATCTCTAACTTAGTCTTAATGATGGAAACTCTAGGCATCAATTGAATGCCCTCATCAAAGGACCTTTATGCACATGAAAATTTTCCCCGGAGGGTTGTCTATCTCAAAATAACTCAGGTGTAGACTAAAACATGCTAAAACATCTTGTGTTGTGGAATCATAAATTCAAACTCAAATAGCATGTTATAAATAATCTTGCACTCGATAAATCCTAAATTTTAAATCATGCTTTGCACAAACATGTTTTTAGTTTTCTGACACTTAAAACATATGATTTGTAGATCTCAATATAAGTCAAGCCTAGTTCAAACATTTCTTTGAAAGTTGCTTTTAGCATATTCTTAGTAAAACATATTTAGAAATCACTTTTGAAATTCATTTTGTCACTCGCAGATGGATGCTAACTCCTTGAACTATAGACTTTCCTGAAATTAGAGAATTTAAACTCATTTTAATCCTTTCAAATTAGAAAATATTAAAACTTAACTAAAAAATCTAAAAAATACTCAAACAACCCAAAAATACTGTCATGATACAGCTAGCTGCTAGGCATGGAAGGTAGATAGCACATGCACGTGTATAAGCCATTAGGATGCCTTATCACGTACTTGCCTCAAGCACCTCACATGCAATGCATCTTGGCCAAGTGATGTGTGCTGCAGAACACTTATCGCACGCCTTCGCACAACAACACACCTTGCCTCTTGTGCATCCTCACTCATTTGTGTGCATGGCCTTGCATATAGCTTGGATGCATACTCCATGCCACTTGGTTATGCCTTCGTTATGTCACAAGCCCACACTAAGTTAAAATTGATGGAAAGGGTCGACATGCGCAGCGAAATTAGGATTGAATTTTACTCTAATTACAACTAAACACTTTAGTGATTAACATGCATTACAATCCTTAATATGGTTGGTGGCGACTCCAAAATTATTTATTTATTAAAATTAAATAAATGGGAAGGTCGGCCGCTCCACATCGCAACAGCTTGGTAACTCCACTAGGGACATTAAGAGGCGAGCCAATACATTTTTATCTTTTATTCTCACTGTATTATCTGTTGGTTCACTTAACATTTGTTTTTTTTATTGGATTCATATGTAATATTTTGTACTATATTATTGGTACATTTCTTTTTATATGTGTCATCATGCATTTACATATACTCACAAGTTCTCTACTTGGGCTACAACCTTAAAGGACTAGAATTGAGGATGGAGTAGTGTTGACCTTCGAGGGGTTTCGACTTTCGTGCAGGAACATAAAAAATCCTCACTCAGATTAATTCTTTTTGTTATTTCTTAAATAACATTAGAATAAGTTTGAGGACCTTTCCCTTCTCAGAGTTTAGATGATACCAACACAATATCATTTTTTTTTGACATATCTTATCCAAAGGTCAAAGTGTGTAACTTTTTTTGTTACAAAAAAAAGTGGGTTTAATCATAGTATTTTCTTCTTATTCTTCTTCTTCTTCTTCTTCATCATCATCATCATCATCATCATCATCATCATCATCATCATCATCATCATCATTATTATTATTATTATTATTTAAAAAAAAAGGAAATTTTGATTCAAGTTATCATATCTTGGTTTCCTACAAATTTGGTCTTTTGTTTCGTACATACTTTAAAAGAGAGTAATGTTTATCTTGTAAAGGTATATGAAAATCTTTACATTTTCTAAAATTAACTAAATATTAAAAAAAAACAATCAGGAGAGTAGTATTTACTTTTGTTACGGCTAAAGTACATGATAACCTTATTTTATTTTATTCTTTTAACTTTATTATTTTTTTTGTTTATTACTATTATTATTAATTTTTTATTTTTATTTTTATTTTTTATTTTTATTTTTATTTTTTATTTTTTTAATTTTTTTCTCTCTTTCTTTCTTCCCTTATTCTTTGGTTTTCAAAGTTTTCAAAATAATCAAAGGAAAACATAGCTCGCCGTACTCCAGTTCGCCATCCTTACAATTCGCGACATAAAAGTCGAATCATGGAAGAATAGGATAAATATATGGATAAAATGAGACAAGATATTAATAATCTTGGGGAACTAGTTTCAAAAATATTGGAATTGCTTTCAGCAGGAAAAGGAAAATTCATCGTAGAAACAGCACAGTCAAGCAATCCAGTTCAAGATACTAATGATTCCATTTATCCCCCAGGGGATTTACACCACACCACATGAATGTTCCACAGTCTCAAACCACTCAACACTATGTTGCTATGAATCCACTTTTCGTTGTTCCACCTCCTGTCCCATATATACAACAATTGAAAGCTTAGGCTAAAATTCAAGGCATCGGACAAAATGAGAACACTCCGGCTAAAAAAAATTAGATGTTTTGGAAGAAAGGTTGCGAGCAATTGAAGGGGCTGACGTTTATGAAAATATAGATGCAACACAGTTGTACTTATGGTCAGGCTTGATCATTCCGGAAAAGTTTAAAGTTCCAGAATTTGACAAATATGATGGATCATAGTGTCCAAGGAGTCATCAAATAATGCATTGCAGAAAGATGACAACGCATATTGGTAATGATAAATTGTTGATTCATTGCTTTCAGGACAGTTTGATTGGTCCACCTACTCGATGGTATATTCAATTAGATGATGCACATATTCATGTTTGGAAGGATTTAGCTGATGCATTTCTAAAGCAATACAAACATAATATTTATATGGCTCCAGATCATTTAGACCTGCAACGGATGAAGAAGAAGAGTTCAGAAAGTTTTAAAGAATATGTTCAATGATGGAGAGGTATGGCTGCAGAGGTTCAACCACCATTAACAGACAAAGAAATGACATCTATGTTTATGAATACTTTGCGGGCCCCGTTCTGTGATTGAATGATTGGTAATGCTACAACCAATGTTTCTGGCATTATTGTTATTGGTGAAAGAATTGAATATGGGATAAAGCATGAGAGATTAGCAGAGACTTCAGCTGAGTATGGGGGATTAAATAAAGGAACAACATCTAAGAAGAAAAAAGGTGAGGTTTATGCAATTGGTTTTTCTAATTCAAGGAACCACAAATCGATGTTCGGCCAAAGAAAACATGACCAAAATTTTCCTTCATATGTATGCAATGTTTCTCATATCCCTTATAAAAACTATGTACCAGCTCACTCTTTCTCTGGAGCCCCAAAACCTATTAATTCAAATTCTTCTCGATCATTTGTACAAGGTCAAGCTAGCAAGACCAATTCAGATACATGGCAATTTGATCCAATTCCCATGACATATATAGAGCTTTTACCCCAACTAATTCAAAATCAACAGTTAACTCCTATACCAATGAATCCTATACAACCTCCTTA
>JBBPDI010072059.1:0-16389 GCA_037974545.1 Cucumis variabilis | reverse complement strand
AAACACATCGAAATGTTCATTTCTCATAACCACCCTCCCTCCATCTACCAAACTCTCCTTTAGGTTACAAAGCAAGTACAGGATTCAAATAAAACCAAATACAATAGAAATCCCTACTCAACCCAAAAGCCTCACTTCGATAGCTCCCTTCTAAACACATCAAAATAAAAATCTAACAGCGAGTGTAGAATTCATTATACCTCCGCGAATTGTACACAAACAAACGGATCATATAAACCGCAAGAAACTCCACAGAAAGAGAGATCGACATAATCGAAAAATAAATATTTGCAGAATCAAATTCAATACGAAATAGTAAACATAAGAAACAAAACAGTAGAAGAAATTGGAAGGTACGACTCACCCGCCAAGCGCTTCGAACACTAGTTTCAGCGAAAGAGAGAAGAAGAGAGATCTATCTTTTAGTGTGCTTTTCTTTTTTCTTTTTTCTTTTTAGATCCATCAGTTGCTTTTTGTTTTCTTATTTATTTATTTTTAACGATATGATAATTATAATAATAAATAATAATAATAATAATCGTTCAATCAGTGCAAGAAGTTTTCGATAATTTTCGAGTTTAAAAGAAAGAAGCAGGTGCGGCACGTGTCCCACACATGCACCTGTTAGCAGGTACATATTATGGGCTGCCTGGCCCATCTACTTTTAAGTTTGGCCCATGATGTGGCCCACAGTGTTAGGAATTGGGTCACGTTTTTCACTTGCAGCCTTTTTGAACATGGCCTCTAATCCTAATTAACATTCTAATATGCTTTTAAATTTGTAGTATTCCTATTCTCTTTAGTTATGTAACAATTTCTTCCTTCTAATTTTTGACATGGGTTTTCTGTTACTTTTAAAAATAATTATTTGCAACTAATTTTAATTTGTTGTTATGTTATGAAGTAAATAAACATTTGGTACATTTTAAATTTATTTACGAAGGAAATGACTTGCGGGCCTGAGTCGAGAAGCAAAGTCGAGAAAACTTCAATTTCGTTGTTGCACGTCGAAAGATTAAGAAGAGGGGAGAGAGTATAAATACTAAAGAACTTTAAGTGAGAAACAAAGTATGTTGGTGATGATAGCATAATCCTGTCACCACATGTTTCTCTGTTTAATTAATTTTTTATCTGTTTAAATTTGTATCTCGTCTTTGGTCTCACGTTCTTTTTCGACTCTCACGTTCGTTCTTCCATTCACCCTCACTTTCAACATTCAGTTGAGTTTTTCCCTCTATATAAGATTGTTCCACTTCACCATTTGGATCGTCAAAAACTCGAAAACCATAGCAGTCTCCAAAACCATCTTCGTCATGTTCGAAAACCATCTCTATTTCTCTTTACTGTTCTGAGCATTCTTCATTTCGTTTCTATTTCTTATTCCGACGAGTTCACATATGAATAAGAGAGTTGTGTTAACCTAATTGGGGAGAAACCGACAACACGATTGATACCTCGATCAATTGTAATTGATTTCAAAACAATAGTTTAATTTACCACAACACAACAATCTATTTTGTTTGACATTCCAATCTTATTTTTTCAACAATACAAACATAAAACAAATTTACTATGTTTGGTAAATAAATATTAAATTAGTGTGGTTTACATATAATTATAATCAATGTAGAGATGTCAAGATGAAGTTGAATGGGTATAGATAGAGTGTGTACTCTATACCAAAAAGTATGGAGTTTTGAGTAATATATTCATTTATGTGTTGAACAAGTGGATGGGATATATGTTATCCCTATTAAATTTATATTGATAGATAATAAGTATATGATAGGATATTGAAATACATAGTGTTGAAAAATTGGATGGAAAATGGTTGGTGGGGGAAGAAGAAGCCGATGTCACGTGGGCTACATGCAACAAAGAAGGTGACTTCTCAATGGACACTCATCAGCCATTGAAGCACAACACAAAATACCTTAAAACCAATTATATTCCATAACGTGGACTGTGGAGGTCCTTCAACGTAGTTGAATTCTTTTACAAAGTAATTTTTGTTTGAATTCAAGAGGAGTATTTACACACACACATATATAATGGTTTTATTATTTAAATTTTAGGAGTTTTTGTTTCTAAGAAAAAAAGCAAAATCTTGGTAAGAAATTATCCAAGAAATAAAGTTATTAAATCATTTTTACAAAATAAAAAAAATGATTAGCATAAAGATTTTTTATTTTTAATATAATGTACCAAAATGTATTTCAATATCCTATCATATATATTTCATAATTTTTTTAAAAAAGAAAGAGAAAATTAATCGTTGATATATAGAGTGACAACAACTCAATTTGACTAAACATGAGTACAAGATAAATTTAGGATTTTAAATAAATCGATGAGCATTAAATTTAATACTATTTGACCCTTAATAATTGAGTTTTCTAAAAGTAAGTGATCAAATTGTCTTAAAGTTTATATATCTTCTCAACTATCTTATTTTTAACCTTATTTGGTAAAATTTTTGAAAATTTGGAAACCATAGTTAAAAATTTTATATCAATCAAAGAAAGATAATGGATTGTTTTTAAAAAGAAAAGTGAAGTTACTTATAAATATAGCAAAAATGAATCAAAATAATTATAAAATATAGTAAAATTTTATATTTTATTGATGATGGACACTACTAATCATCGACAAAATCGAGTCTATTAATGTATTATTGATAGATGTGGATAGAAGTCAATCAATAACTATCTGTATTTATTATAGAATATAATTTTTTTGCGTGTTTTATAATTGTTCGAATGGACACTATCATTTTCAATAGCAGATTGCTTAATTGTTTTTGGGAAAGAGTGGTATGTGTGTGGACTTCAGTGTATATGGGGAAAATATCCATATATAAATAGGTATGAATTGATGAGAGAATTAATGTTTTTATTTTTTTTTAAAATTGTGGTTTTTATTCAATTGCAAATTAATGTTGATTTTGGATAGAATATATTTCAACCAATCAACCATAGATATAAATATCAATTTTTAGAAGTACCAATATACATGGTAATTGAACTGGCTAACACCTCTGAGTTCTTAGATGCATACAAGTGTCAATTGAACTAAATAAAGAAAAAAAATAGTTTAAATGTTTTCACAATTCAAATTAATTTTTTAAAAATAAGAACAATGCTTATAAAACCGATTGAATATGCAAATTATTGTTATTAATATTAATATAATAACAATATTAATAAAAATAAAAGGAGAGAATGGATAAATCAATCACAATTTAACTACTTTCAATAATCACGACTCAACTTTTTATTCTTTTCAACGCGTGTGATAAAAAAAAGCAAATACTTAAACTTCAAAGTTGACAATAATACTAAGTATATTACATGCCAAGTTATGTTCATTTTAGCTCGTTTAACTAGTAAAGTCATCAATACGCTTTCAAACGATCGAACAAATACTTAAATTTTCATGCTAATTATTTATTTTTTCACCCACAAAATTAACCATGATAGCATCACTTAATAAATTTATTTGAAACATTCGATTATTTTTCTCTTGCATGAACATTCAATGAAATTTATTCTATATGAATCACTATTTTTTAAATACAAGTCTCTAAAAAAAGAAAACTAATTTATCTATAATAACAATTGCTTTTTAATTAGAAACGTTCAAGAAAGAATATACTATAATGGGATATGGTATAATAATATTAATTAATTGGCAATTTTGATATATAATTCAAAAGTGCTTAATGTAACATTATTCTTTTCATATATATATTGTTAAAAGATGAGCATGCAGTGAACAATTAGCTAAAGTACACTAGTTAACACATCACATTATTAATCAAATTTGTATGACATTGCTATATCCATTTGCAACCACTCATATTTGTATTTCCTTCAATTATTTTTTGCTTACATTAGACTTTGGAAGAAAAAATGGAGAAAAGAGTTGGTTCACCAAAACCCTACAAGATTTTTTACTTGCTTTTTGTTTTGTTTTTTTCTTATCATTTATTTCATATTTTGAAAACGTTCACTTACTCATGTGTTTGAAAATTCAAGTGATGAGGAAGAAATAATTCACCCACACCCACTTTTCTTTTTTTAATTTTTCTGACTTGTTTCTATTGGATTCTTATTAAGTTGAATTGTTTTCGCGTAAAAAATACACGATCGAATTTAAAAAATGTCACTGATTAAACTTTTAAAAAGTGTTTGAAAAAATACTCATTTTGTGAGCTTTAGATAGAAATTTTGCAATTTAAGAAATACTACTGAATTTTCAAAAATTTAAAAAATTCTTTAAATTGAAAAAAAAATCCAGAAACACTCTCATCGTTAATATACGTACAAATAGATATGCATTAATACTTCTAGACTTTCTAGACTTCCAAAGGAGAGACAAAAGATAAAGAAATAAAACAGTATTAACAATTCATGTTCATGTGATTGATAATTTTTTTAAAAGAAATAATATCTTTTGAGTTTAAAGATATTCTTTGGACATTGAGATGACATCTCCATTGTTTTCAAAATTTAGGTTTGTTTTATATCAACTTCTAGTCATTGAGATGACATCTCCATTGTTTGTGGAAACCTAATTCATTTATCTTTCTCGTAGTCAAACCAAATAAATAACAATAAAAGCCAACTTTTGTGCGCAATCTGATTTTTTTTTTCTTCAATATTACTGTATCTATTAATTTAATTTGAAAACTACAAATTATTTGTATATATGTATGTTCAGTATATTCAAATTTCAAATATATAGTTTAAGATAATTAATGCATTATTAAATATTGTATTTCATGTTGTAAATTCAAACTTTTTTTCTTAAATTAAAACATATATTATAATAATGTATCAAAGTAATATTACTTTTCCAATTTTATCAACATAAAACATAGTTTATACCGAGCCTAATATTTAGTAACTATAACTAATTTTACCATCAAGAGTAGTATCCAATTTTAAATATAGGTCTTTTAAAAAATAGAACAAATCGATAAAATATTTATATAAAACAATTTTGAAAACGAATAAAATCAATAGAGTCATAATAAAAATTTTAAAAATGTCATGTGATTAATTGACATTCAATGCGTAATATATTTAGGAAACGATCATTTAGATTTGACTATTTTTTTGTTATACTGTTTTTGTACACGATCGTTTATATTTGACAATCCAATATTTCAACGATTTTTTTTCACAGTCTTTTATATGTGGCACACAATCAAAAAATCAAATAACAGTTTGAAAAAAATATAAAAAATTACGAAAGAAAAAAAAAAGACGATGAAAATGAAAAGAAAAAAATTACAAAAGAAGAGAAAAAAGACAATGTGAAGGAAAAGAAAAATGACAGAAGAA
The DNA here is from genome assembly GCA_037974545.1 of Cucumis variabilis. Classification (NCBI taxonomy): domain Eukaryota; kingdom Viridiplantae; phylum Streptophyta; class Magnoliopsida; order Cucurbitales; family Cucurbitaceae; genus Cucumis; species Cucumis variabilis. Next base: position 11,041 of record JBBPDI010072059.1, on the reverse strand, counting down.
AGAATAAGAAAAGAAAGAGAAAATGAAAATATTTTTAAAAATTGCATAAGACAATGGAAAGAAAAAATAGCGCAAAGAAGAAAAGAAAAAAAATCGCACGATAGAAAAAGATAAAGACATGAGAAGGAAAGGTAAACCTAAAATTTAAAAGAAAAAAAAGGTAAATTTTCTGAACTTTTTCAATTTGTGAAAATATTTTGCGTATTTATTCTATTTAGAAAAGTTAATCTTTTAAAACATATCCTATCAAATACTTGAAAATACAAAATACAAAATTACTTTTCGAAATACATTTGTTATTTTTAATTTATATTTTCAAGTTGTCAAACCTACCCTAAATCACTTTGACCAAGAAGTGGACCTATATATCTTTCCAAAAATTCATACCTTTTCCAATTTATTTCTATATATAAAATTTAAAGCTCAATTGGGTACAAGGGTAAATCTATTAAGGAGTCAGGGTACGTGTTCTCACTCACATTTCCAGTTTTTGTATTTTAATATTAATTTTAAAATTTTAAATTACAATATATATTAGATAATGCGTATTTTTACTGTATTATGCTTTTGGTATAGTGGTTGTATCTCCCCTCTAAAACCCTAAGGTTACAACTAATTTCTGGATCTTTCATTAATTGTGTACTCTTCATTATTCTAAATATATTATACAAAATTATCAAATAGAAAAAGTGCACACTCAAGGTTTTAGCCACATAATTAAACAAAGTTAGTTGATAATAGTTTGGAATTTAGCAACAGCTTATTTCTTAATCGTCTATAGTAATTTAATCCACTCTTATTAATTTATTTTATTAATTATTTTTTTTTGAAGAAAAGAGATAATCTAATTTATCTTTTATTATTAATAACATTGTTTTAAACAAATAGAATATAGCATACGGTATTAGGAACATTTAATTATTGTAATGAAAATATCTGTTTGGATTTGGTTGACGTGTAAGAATAAAATAGTGAAGAAAATCAAAATATTTGTATTAATACTTATGCTAGAATTGATGATTGAATATTTATATTAATAAATAGTATGGATTTATGGGAAAGAGATGAAATTAAGAGGTTTGATTTTGTGCATATCAAATTTCAGTAAATATTGTATATACTTTTAATCTTCAACTTAAGAAGTGTTGTGTAATTTTTATCCTCTAATAAAACGTTCTCGTTAAATGTACTTTTAATGAATTATAAAATAGCATTCGTGGAATAAAATTGGTAAGGATTTCAAGAAAAATGTTTTTTTTTTATTTTTTCTGGCTATGAATTTGCTCGTTAATGAAGCATAAATGATTGAAAACCTAGGTTGTTTTTAAAATGAGTGATGTTGAACCATTTACTACGATGTGCCTTGAATATGTGGCTTGAATTTGTTGTCATCGTGAGTTACTTGTGGGGTTTCACGTACAACTTGCTTCTTTATGTTAGATTTTGTTTTTTATTTGCATTGTGTGTGAAAGATCGTCTGCATTCATTTGGTGATGAAGCGTCGAACCTATTACAGTTTGAGAAGTAAATGCAACAAGTACTGCATGATTATAACTCTCTTGCGGTTATTATTTAATTACTCTATCTTTTTGGGGCAAGGAATGGAGCTATTACTGTGTTATTCCTCTCATATTGCTTGTTGTTGTGTGAAATTCTAACGATGTTAAGGTTGTTTACGATCCTCAAAGATGCAAGGTGCCTAACCGAGAACAACTCGATCGGTTATTTCTTGTTTGGTATATGTTTTACTAGTTCAATTAGTCGATCTAAATCTCTAAAACATTGACCTTTCCTTTTTGGAACACATGTTTTCTCCATTGCCTCCTCGTTGATTCCTTTTAGGCTTAAGTGCGCGTCCATGAATTTTGGTTCTTGCCTTGCACTATGATTACACACACCACAGGTCTCTCCAACTTTATGTAGAAGATATTTATTTTTCTAATTTTCTTTTTAAATTGCTGAGGGAATGATCTTAATTCCCAAACTTTTTGGTCCCTGACCTATAATAAATATGTTAGACAAGCTCTACTCAATTTGGTTTCTTGTTATTAATCGAGAACGACGTGTGTTTAATGATAATAATGGTATCAATTTACCATCTTAAACATTGAATTATATTAATTAATTGATACAAAATTTTAAGTGTAAATTAATATCATTTCGAAAATATAAGATTTAAATTAACATCGTTATTATCTATGATATTAAATTAATACACAACTTCCTAAACGTCTAATGATATAATTTAGTTTTTTTCTTCTAATAGAAATAAAAAAATATATATGAGATAATTGGAAACTAATATCTATTAGTCTATGTAATTCAAAAGTACACTTGAAATTAATTATATGGTATAGCCCATGATGAAATTTTGATCTTTTTTTTTTCATATAATACATGACGTTTTTTAATTTTTGATTTTAATATACATGTTAAATTATCAATTACCAAAAAAAATTATATCAATGAATGAATATAAATTTTAATATACCGTGCTAAAGGATTTAGGTAGAACAAGAGGAAGAAACTCCCAAATAAAACTACTTAAAATATTAAAATGTGCCGAAAGATTCAGATCTATCGCTAGAAAAAAAAATTACGAAGTTGTTGTATCATTTATTGACAACTGGATATATCATTTATCTATTTTTTTTATTTTTCTTAGAACGTTGATGTATCATTTATATTGAATTAACGAGTTGCATATCCCATCATTGTACTAAAACATCATAAATGTATAGCATAAGTTAGTTGAGGTTGGGAATGTGACAAGAAAAAATATATATACTTCTAATATAATTATATGCATAATATAATATCAATCAAATAAATAAATAAACATAATGAAACAAATAATATAATTTTTATAAAAAAAATAATATTTTGAATCTGGATTAAAATTTTAGTTATTGATTTTGAGGTTCGATTAAAATTTTGTCATATATGATAAATAGTTTGTCTAATTCTTTTATTTTTAAAATTTTCCATTTTATATATATATCTAATAGATTTTGAAATGTTTTAGACAGTTTTAATCTTTAAAATAATTTTTTTTCGATACTATAAATTAATTAGTTTTTTTTATTCATTATAAACATTAAGGGAACAAAAAAAATGATATTGGTATTGTTACTTCAAATATGAATGGTTCAATTAATCTTTAAAAAAAATGAAATTCAATATTTTTAGAGTATATATATATATAATATACTTTTTTTTTCATGCATAGACAGAATCATTAATACAATTTAGTCTATAAATTATAATTTTAGTTAATACTAATTTAATCTTTGAGTTTTCAAATGGTAACAAATTAAATCTTTTAGATTTATTGTATTTATTTTTGTGTATTCCATTTAATCATAGTTTTAAATTTATATGTTAGAGTGTTTTTTTAAAATAGAAAATTTTGACAAAGTGTTTACTTTTCATATAACAAAGCTACTCAAAAACAAGTTTTTACACTTGTTTTTTCTGTGAACGGTGAAAATTTTGTCAAATGTTCTACTTTTTACTATTTTTATTTTTTAAATAAAAATGTATTGAGGTATTATTTTCCTACATGAAAACTATTATTATTACTCATTTATTTTTTAATACTAATTTCAAGGACTATGTTGTAGATTTACTGAAAATACGATGATTGACATTTAAAAATACACAAACTAAAATTGAACAAATTTGAAAATACAAACACAAATTTTAACCTAAATTAAATCATTCTAAAAAAAGAAGAGTACATTACTCTTTTGTAATAAATATATATATTGGTCTTGAAAAACTATTGTAAATTGCTATAAATAATAAATATCTATTAGACTTATATCAATGTCTATCAACGCATTAATAAACAGTTATATATACCAATATTAGTTTAATTATCAATATCTATCAATATTAGATTGTGATATTTTGATATATTTTGATTCACATTATATTATATTCGTCAAAGATACTTCTATTAATAATCTTGCATATTATCTTTAATATTTGAAAAGTAGTACTATATTTTATCATCTTGTTTTAAAAGACTAAAAGTTTGTTTGTGGACGATAATATCATTAGTCTCATTCATAAAGTTGTAATCAAACACAAATTGGTTCACATTCATAAAGTACTTTTTAAACATTAATTAAAACTCATTCGTACCAACTTAGAAGTCTAAAACCTATACTTATAGTTTAAGAAATATTAAAATAATATTTTAGTATTTTAAAGCTAATTGATTAATTAATTTTAATTTTTATATTTAATGTATGGTTTTAGTTTTTATATATTCAATAATTATAATATGCAATAAAATGTCATGGGTTTATATTCACAAAATTTATTGGAAAAATGTTAATAAATAATTATAAATATATACACATATTGTGTATTGTATTCAAATTAAAGTTGAGAAAAATCAAAGGAAAATTTCAAATAAATTTTGCTTTATATTCATCTTTGTTACAAACTAGCTTAGAGGTATCTAATTATCTTGATAGTTATTTGAACTACCAAATCTAAAAAATTAGATGCGGATTTTAGTTTTGTTCCAAATTAAATCTTTTAAATTAATAATAAAAATATATAATAATCCAAACAACAGTCAAATCCAACCCAATCAAGAGTTAAGATCTTTTAATAATTCAAGAAAGAAAACGGAAAAAGAAAATCCACCCAACCTAAACCAACTCGAATATATATTTCTTAGTAAATTGATTAACAACTTCATATTCAATTAAATGAAATTGACAATCATCATTCCATTTTGAAATAAGAAATGAATAGTGTTTTGTTTTGGACAAATTTACAAAAAAGGAATGTGTATGATTGAGCATAAAGATTTGATTTAACTTTATAGATCTTCAACGTAACACCAATGGAGGATCTCCCATTTTCACCTATTTAATTACTTAATGCTAAAATTAAATAAAGTTCACTTCTTAATTAAATTCCAAGCTATATCTTTATTAGGAATTGACTTTTCTTATACCATTGTTATTTCAACTTAATAAATTAATCAATTCAAATGGATTATTTTTAGCACTAAGTTGTTACACAATTTTAATTATTAACGTCTTTAACACTAATTTAATAAACGAAAACACGCTAAGTCAATACATACCAATTAATCATATCAATTCGAAGTTTAAGTTCGAACCCAAATAATAAATGTCCAGGGATCTACTACAATAATTAGCTAGTGCTTATAGGATTGAGATTACGTTGCTTAAGTACGTGTATAATTAGATTCCAATTATCCTAAGCTAAAAAGGGAAGAGAAAAAACATTAGGTTATCCCCTTCTATACATATGCATTATATGACTACAAACTCCACAAGGCAAGGCAAGGCAAGGTCAACTCTTATTTGGCATCATATATACAAATGATAAATTAATATTTTAATTACGTCGAAATAATTCATCCATCAATTTAAAAAATAAATCAAAATATCACTATCGTGAATACTATATATATATTGATTGATTGATTTTTATACTTTTACGACACTTATAATAATTTTTTTTTAAAAATAATATAATACTAAAATAAAAAACTTCAAAGAAAAAGGGAAGATGAAATTTCTACTCAAAGTAGAGAGAGTTTAATTTACAAGTTTAAGACCGGAATTGCTTTTTGGAAATTTCCAAATATTATCAAATGTATTAATTGGGTAAACCCAAAAAGTTATTTTTTTTCTATATGGTTTTAATTATTTGTTAGGACTGAGTTGGTCTTTCTAAAATATTAATATGCTAAGTTATAAGAAAGCTTGATTAGTTTATATTCAACGACTTTAGAAAAAATCAACTTAATTTGATGTTTATTTTTTCAGTATTTTAATTGAATTCACAAGTTATTTCTTGAAAATGATGGTAAGTAACGAAATGATGGAAAATATAGTAAAATAAAAATGTTCATTACTATATTTGAAAATACTCCTTATTTAGGAGTGAGTATTGATGGTCGTGATCGGTTTAATAAGTGTTCAAACCAACTTCAATCGTGAAGGAGTACAAATGCACCATTAATCAATTAATTTGTCGGTTTTGGTCAGTTTAAGCTTTTAAATTTTTTGAAAGAATGTTGTCAGTTGAAATTGTTTTCCAATAAAACACCGATAGAATATTTTCGTATATTTAATCGACCATCTTTGATTTGATCGGTTTTAATTCGTTGAATCGATGTCTATCATACTCATTTCTAGCCTTAAATTATATGTTGTAGTTTGTTATAAAAACATGTTGATATACGTGTTACAAAGAATTATCATTTCTAGAACATAGCTAATGAGATTGATAACTTTAACAACTAACAGAAAAATGTATCAACTTGCAAAAAGTATAAACTAGTTGTTATTTTTAAAATTTAATGCAATTGGGCTTTGATTAGAGTTTGAATGAAGATTAAAGTCATGTGTTTATATTTTTCACACTCAAATGGAAGGCACAGGGTGATAAAATATTGTAAATCGATTATTTTTTCTAAAGTAACGATATAGTCGCTAATTAAAATAATTTAGTTCATGTATTCTTAAATTTGTAAAAATAATTTAGTTCTTAAACTTTAATTCTTGTTTAATAACAAGGTTAGGTAGTTTGCAATTTACAACTATTTTAAAATATTGTTAAAAATTTAATGAAAATTTTTACCCATATATCAATAAATAATTTAATTAGAAATCTTCAGAAGAAGAAAAAAGTGTATTAAATTTTTTTAAAAAAATAAATTATGCATATTTGTATCATTTTAATCAAAATTTATTTTCCAATTGGGTTAGGAGAAAGTCATTTTCACTCTAGCCCCTAGCTCTTCCATCCCAAAAACAATAATTTTATTTATTAAAATCTCAATTTATTTATATTTGTGGTGATTATTCGTTGGTTGATATTAGTTTTCGACAAAGTTGTCATTGAACGAAAAACATCAAGGGTGATTTTTAAATTTTCTCAAAATCATTTTTTAGTTTAAATTATTCTAAAATACATATTAATCACTAAAATAATTTAATAATTAATTTTACATTTTAAAATGTAAGATTTCATAATATTACCATTTATTTTAAGTTATTAAAAATAATATTTCAAAATAGTTTTAAAATAGCAATGATTAGATGTCGTATGCACCTCTTATATATATAGATAGATAGAAAAAAGTAAAATAAAAATAAATGTAAAAATTTAAATAGAATCGTCAATTTAAATTAAAAATAACAACAACTATGTGTGTTTAATTGTTTATAAACATAACTCAAAAGGCATATATATACTTTGGTACTATATGTAGGTTAAGAGCAACTAAATACTTAAAAGTAGAGGAATATTTAAGTGTAACTCAGAATTCGTCTTATTGCATTTATTTACATTACGAAAGACAAAAATAAATAATGTTACCGTAATTTTAGCAAATAAGCTGTAATTTTTGCTACTCAAAATTCTTGCATTTATTTATATTTGATAGACAAAAATAAATAGAATAATATTTAAATACAAAATAAATTTAATTTTGTGTTAAATTTGGGTGTGTTGCACAAAATACCCTTTTAAGTATTTATTTTCATTTCCTATATGGTAAATAGAATCAAATGCAAAAATAGAAAATGTAATTTTAACATAAATAAATTAAAAAGAGAGAAGAGAAAAGAATAGATGCAAATATGCAATTGCCAATTTTCATACGCAAGATGATGTGGAGAACCAAACGAGGTTGAGCTTGTGTTTACAAGCTACGAGTGGTTGCCATTTGGCTCTTAAAGTCTTTATACCAAAGGCTCTATCTCCTTGGAATTAACGTGTGAACACCAAAAATGCCTCATTTATAGCCAGTGGAAATTCTTAGTAATACGAAATTTATAAATAATCCAATTCTATTCCATGTTTTCCGATTCGTTCTTTTTAGATAATACAATTTTTATTTTAAAAATTATATTAGATGACAACATAAAAAAATTTAAAAAAAAACAGCTTATAATACTAGTTATATAATTTAGATTAAAAAAATTATATTAGATAACAAAAATCTAGAAAAAAATAATTCATAACATTTTTTTTTGCATATTACAAATTTGGTAAATATGATGATAATCTATTTTAAATTAATTTTTAAAATGTAGATGCTATGCACTCTATTATCGTAAATTTCTTTGCTATTTTTGCAAACTTTCCTTTAAATAATGTACAATTTAAAAAATAGTAATATAGGATTGTAAAACACATCATGCAAAATATATGTTTTTTTTTACATAAGTTATATTTCTAAATAAATTTGTGATCATTCATTGTCAACTAAGGTTCGTTTGGATTGAATTATATATATAAAAAAAAATTCAAAGTACTCATTTTTGTTTAAACTATTTTTCTTAAAAATTATTTAAAATACACTTAAAATATATCTTTAGTGGTTTCCAAACACTTTAGTTTTGTTTTTAAATAACTAATTTTCTAAGTTAAACACATAATTAACACACGGTAAACATTAATAGTTAACTTGTTTTTTAGTACAATAATTATAAAGACGTTGGATCGAACTTTCTACATTTATAATAAAAGAATACGTCAATTACCAATGAAACTATAAAAGCTTATTGAGTAAACAATTCAAACTATATTTTATGTTTTTTTGCGATTGGTAGATAATTTGAATTCCGTTTTGAACGATTGTTTAAAAATCAAGTGATTGGGATTGTGCGATTTCGAAAACAATATTTTTATCTTTTCATACTTTTTCAATTTTGAATGGTAAATTTTCAAATCCAAATTTCTATTAAAAGTATTGAAATGTCAACAACAATAGTATTTGGTGCAATAAATTCAACTGTTTTGCTAAATTAAAATATACAATTTACAATATAATAATTATAAAAAATTAACAGTAAATAAGTCCGTAAATCAATTAAAAATAAATTATATTCAACCTAATAGTTAGCATGATTATAATTAGTTGTGTGATTTATAAATATATTTATCAACGACATTTTAAAGAATTATTTAAATTTAAATTATCTGACTTTGTTGTCAAATTTATATCTTAACACATGAAATATAAATGTTTTCATTAAGAATGTTTTCATTGGTATTGTACAACTCCCTCCCAAATTTTGTCCTCGTAAACTCCAGAGAATATACGATTTAGGTGAGAGAAATGTTAATATCCTAAATTGGGGTGACATTTGAAGCCTAGGAAAACTTAGACTTTCTTCGTGCCTAACTATGTGTTCATATTAGAGCTCTTCATGTATCTTTATTAAACTACATACTACATGACATGACGTACTCATGTTGAAACAAATTTAAAATTATATTTATTTATCAATAGTAATATTCTTTATAATACATGCACATAACTTTTACACAATGTTTTTAACTTAGACTCTTTTTAACTACGTCTTATAATTCACACGAGCTATGCTACTTGTTTCAAGTCTTTGATCTTCAAGTCTCAGAGACAACAACAACAACAATAGAACGGCAGAAATTCTTGTTACCACACAAGACCTCACATTCTTTAACTATTTTTTTCTTCCTTAACAGCACCTCGATGCCTCTTTAACTTCCTAGAATTCCAACAACTACACTATGCGTCAAATTGTTTGTTGTTTTCTTCATAATTTTAGCTTCTTTCTTCTCTATTCTCCTTATATCAATTCTCTCAAAATATGAAGGTTCTTCCCTATTTATAGGCTTATCAAGATTAGATTAGTAGGCTCAAATTACTCAGAATTTGGTAAGCTCCTACTACCTTTTTACACTTGACATTACTTAATCATATTTAATCAGAACTTACTATAATCACGCAACCTCAAACTATCTTTTATTATTTGAACATCACGCTTCCCACTTCTTGTTTTCCATCATGCAACCACTAATCTCACATAGCATCTCATCGCTTCTTCAGGCTTCAACACCTACCTTTAAACCAACTTAAAAACTAAAAACTCACTTGCCTCCATAGAGTGATTGGATTGAGGCGCCTTTCCCGCGTAGTGGCCCTTATGAGAACGCATCAAGCTTTCATCATGCCTAGCTCCTACTTCTGATGCTCTTACAAACTCTTTCTTAACCAAAGTTTAGATTGAGAACGCCTTAACCTTCCACGTGTGTCTCAACAATCCTTAATTGAAATTTTATTGTGTCTCACTTTATCCTTGTTGTCAACTCCTCCAAAGGATAGGTGTTACAATATTCAACCATATTGAGGCAGAAGAATCAAACCTCTAACCATGTGGTTGATTAGAAGAATTATGTCATATTGACAAAACATAACTAACATTGTTGTAATAAATTTTAATATGATTCCAATTCGTTACTTAGAAACATTTAAATGTTGTTTAGAGTGGTGTACTATAAATTAAATTACTGGAAATTTGAAAAGTATTAGGATGCCTAAAAAATTAAGAAAGCGAAACATAAATGAAACCTTGAAGAGCGAAAACTGTCGAAAAAAGGGTTTTACAAATCGAACCCAAAACGTTCATTCCAAAACATGACATTTGGATTATATTGCTTTACATTACAAATTCATCACTGCCAAAACATTGTAAACTGCACCAAAAAAGCTCGTGTGACCTATAAATAATGATATGTTTATAAGTGATAGTTGGAGTAGTGATTTTAGGAAAAAAAAAAAAAAAAAGATTTAGGTATTATTAATTTCTAAAGAACCAAATTTATGTTTGGCAAGGAACTCTCAAAATTGATTTTTCATATATTTAAAATTGATTTTCAATCAATATACTTGATACATAAGTTATTTTAAAACTATCAAATTTCATTTTAAAAACTGTATAAAATAAGGTGTTTGACTCAGGGTTAATCACTTTTTCACTCTCACGATAGAGATGACGACGCCCCATCTTTCTATCGTCTGTAAAACACCATATTTCCAGGCAACAGTGATTGTGGACAGGAAAAAAGTGATTTTTGCTATGGCTACCAAACATAAGGATGCAGTTGAATGACGTGTGAAATGAATACTGGTCCGATCAGACACATCACTATCCAAACATCGCTAAATTTGTAAATGGAAAACAAAATGCATCCACGTCTATCTCCTTTC